>JARFIW010000119.1:0-83696 GCA_036346225.1 Platerodrilus igneus
AAGGTTACTGTCCTCGTAGCTTCAAAGTATCGTTTCTTTAGTTAATCACATCATTCACCAGGATTATATTTACGGCTTCTGATTCTCTACGCTTTTAAATTTTCTCCATCACCATCCATTCAAAGTCGTTTCTGGGCCTTTCCGGAACTCCTCTGTGTTTATCTGACCCTTGTTTCATGGATCCAGACACGTATTTGAACCATTTAATTATTAACACCCCCAAAAATAGCAAAGAAATTCATGCTTCTGTCACCAATATACGCCAAAACTGCCTACTTTTGTGTATACCTTCGTCGTTGTAAATTTTGCTAATTGGTACAGTGAAACTAAATTTTATTACCTTGTATCTAAGTGCACTGAAGTACATTCATGTTAGCACGTAAATAATAAGCTATTTTGAATCACTAAAATATACTAGCAAACTTTAAATTATTTAATCAAACTAAAATGCACGGTTTAACATTTTCAATCAAGTCGCGTATGTACGAGCTTTTAACGCATCGAATCGTCAAAAGTCTAAGAGTCTAAGAGGCCGAAATTCATATTACCGCCGGTATATATAGCAAAAAGCCTGTCTATCGGTCTGTTCCCCAAAACGGGTAATTCTAAGGAATTTCTCATGCCATGTTCCCAGTCTGCCGCTCACGCGTCGATTTTTACGAATTTTCACTCGCCCCATTTAAATCTCAGAAAATTTCCACACGGCACACAAGCATGTCCGAGAAAAACTAATTGATTTTGTACAGAAATTGTTGTTCTACCTCTGATATTTGCATCCTATTTTTAACCAATTGTGACCCCCGTGACGTTGCTTAAATCCCGCCTTTTACAATATGTGTCTTTGCTTGACGCATTTTCTCTTTCCTTCTCTATCGTGTTCTTATTGGTGCAAATTGATATTCTTTATTATCGATTATTTTAGTCCACATGGAGTGTGAAATACCCAGCTTTAGCAATTCTCGTAACTATTATGCGACGTTTTCCCCAAGATTCTTTGAAACATTAATTATCTGCAAACTTTACGCCTAATGTGACATTTAAACTACGCAGGTGTTCAAAATAATATTAATTCTCAGAGCTTTATTCCGTGGTATTTTAATCTTGGGTTTTTACAAGTTTCTATAGGTATTATATGTTATTAACGGTTTAATTAACTCCAATTAAAATTGATTTCTATCCTTTTCATTTTTAGCGAATACAACTTAAATATTAATTATTATACGGACACTTTGTTTTACTACCGGTTACTTAAATAGAGTTAATTAAGATAAATTTTGCACGTAATTTCTCTTTGTTTAGGAATAATTACATTACACGCAGAGCTTTTCACTACTGCTTCGTCTTATAAATAATTTAAATTTCTTATTTTTACTGAAACAACCGAGTTTATTTATGCTTTATGGTTTTAATAACGCGTATTATTTAATGAAATTCCTTATATATATATATCCCTTATATATATATATATATATATATATATATCTTAAGTAACTGTGATTGTCATTAACATAAGAATTCTAAAATATTACTTACAAAACTGGAGTTAAAATACTATCTTGGCTTTGATAATTATCATTAAAGCTTAAAATAAATAAATTAAGTTTTAATGATAATTATCAAAGCCAAGATAGTATTTTAACTCCAGTTTTTGTAAGTAATATTTTAGAATTCTTATGTTAATGACAATCACAGTTACTTTACAGCACCCTGAAAAAGATTTTAAATAAATCGAAAGCTCGGTAAAAAACAAATAAGAGTTTTATTACTAGAAGATCAAATAACCTGTTAGTATTAATTGTATACACTGCTGGTCGTCACTTTTAACTAATTGTTATATATTATTATTATTATTTTTATTATTATTATTATTATTATTATCATCATCATTAGGTTTTCAGTACTAGAGCTGGTTGGACACATAGTCCATCGTTTTTCATTCTGAACTAACCTACATACCTTCCTGAAATTCTTACAGCCTACATTTTTCACTATCTGTGTGCAATAGTTTAATCTAGGTCTACCTGTGCCTCTCCGTTTTTTTTCTCGGCTGTTATCATATGCTGCGCTCTTCCTTCATTCTTTAGTATGTGTTCTATGAAATTATTTCTTCTATTTTTTAGTGCTTTTTACATATTTCCTTTTCTCCTGCCATTTCTAATACCTATTTCTCTTAACTTTGTCTTTCTATGATATGTTCATCATACGCTTGTAGTACCACATTTCAAAGACTTCTATCTTTTTCCTGTCCACGTTTCACAGCCATACAGTATTGTGCTTCACACATGCTTTTTGCAATCCTCTCCTTGTTGCTTGTTGTCTTTGAACTACCTATTGTTTTCTTGTTAAATACGTCCGGCTTGTCCAATTTTTTTTTTAATTTTATATCTTCTTTTTTTCTTTTCTCGTTCTAATGCTTTCTACTGATATATCATACTTCACCGAAATTCAAGGATACGTGAGGTGGGTTAAGCAACATGACAGCTACCAAGGGCCCCGCCGCTTAGACATATATCGAATCATTAGTTTTCCAATTACTCTTTTCGCACAATCAACATTTGTTGAGAATATTGAAAACCAAAACTGTAGTTATTTACAATAATTATCAGGTTTAAATACAATTATTTTTTTCATCATGTTTCCGCACTAACACTGGTTGGACGCGTACCTCCAATGATTTCTACTCTGAGCTAATATACACATTTTTCTAAAATTCTTACTGTTTACATCGTTCACTATCTGTGTGCAATAAGCTAATCCAGTTCTAGTTCTACATCTACCTTTCTTTTTTCTTTCTCTGCTTCTAATATATTGTGCACTATGCCCTTATGCTTTAGTATGCGGCCTATCATCCTATCTCTCTTATTCTTTACTCTTTTCCACAAATTTCCTTCTTCTCTTACCTTTTCTAAAATCTCTTAGTCATTAACTTTGTCTGTTCATAATATCTTCATCACACGTCTGTAACAAACATTTCAAAGGTTCTTTTGTATTTTTTCCTCTCCGTCTTTCCAACTGTTCACGTTTCACAACCATGCAGTGCTGTGCTTCACACTTATGTTTTCAGCAATCTTTTCCTTGTTTCTATGTTTGTTGTCTTTGAACATAGTAGTTGCTTCTTTGTTAAATGCAGCAGGACCCTGTGCTAGTCTTTGTTTTATATCTTTCGCACATTTCTCGTCTTGCGTTGTTTGGCTTCCTAGATAGCAGGAATCTTTAACTAAGTTCTGGATTCTTATTTGTATTCTGGTTGTTGTCTTATTTACCCCTCTTTTACATACTAGTATTTTAGTTTTATTTTTGTTAATTTCCATACCATACCTCTCTGTTAGTACTGTTTCCATTTCATTAAGAGCAGCTTCTAACTATTCCTTGCTAGATGCTAATACCTCTATATCATCAGCAAATCTAAACATATCAATCGTCTGTCTCCAAGTGTATTTCTGCATTTGACAGTATTCATTGCCTCTTCGGTATACAAGTTAAAAATTAATGAAGATAGAGCACATCCCTGTCTCACCCCTTTCCTAATATTTACTTCTCTACGTTTCTGCATTAATTCTATTATAGCCGTTTGCTCTTTGTATAAGCTATGTATTATTCGCCTATCCCTATAATTCACTCCCATCTTTTTGAGCATTTTGTAATTTTTTTCCATTTTACATTGTCGAATGCTTTTTCCAGATCTACACACAATATATACACGCTTTCTTCTTTTTCTACTGTTTTCTCCATTATCACCCTAAAAACTAAAATGGCCTTCCGCGTTTCAGTTTCGCCTGAACCTAAATTTATCTCCTCTGAGTATTTCTTCAGCCAGCTTTTCCATCCGTCTTTGTACAATTCTAGTTAATATTTTTGACGCGTGTACTTTCAAACCTATCGTTCGAAAATTTTCACATTTTCTGCACCTTTCTTCTTTGGTATAGTGACTAAAGTGTTACATTTGAAAGCTTTGGATATTTTACCTGTCTCATATGTATGAGTTATATGTATAACTCACAGATTAGAAAAGACGTTTTGTTACTTCCTATCCAGCGGCGTTTAAAGTTTCTGCTTGCACATTATCTATACCCGGTGTCTTATTATTTTTAAGATTTTCTAATGCTATTACAAACTCATCTCTAAGTATATGATATCACAAGTTATTCTTTTCAATGTCTGATTCCTGTTCAAGTGCTTCTAGTTCCGGTCCTGCACATAAATTATTTATATATTCCTGCCATCTAACCACTTGTTCTACGTTTTCTATAATGATGCTTCCTCCTGCGTTCCTTATATTATTGCTATACGTCGAATCTCCCTAAAATTCATTCTGATTAGAGTGTATGCTTCGTCTGGCTTTCGTATTTCCATCTTAGTTTGTAGCTCTTGCACTTTTTATCAATCCATTGTTGTTCAACTTTTCTGCATTTGCGAATAATTTCTCATTCTATCGCGTTGTATCTCTATTTTCTTTCTTTGTCTGGTCTGTTTACGTATGTTCGCCTTACTTTTATTAAATTCAGAACATTCTTTTTTACCCGTAGGTTGTTATTCACTTTTTGTTTATACCCCAGAATATCTCTTTCCGTCATGTCTAAGTTTCATTTAATGTTACTCCATTCTGTTTCTACTTCCTTAGTATCAGAAATTTTCCCGATGTCTTTCAGCAATTCGTTTGACTTTTTATCAAATCTTGTATGGATATCTTTATCTTTTAGTTTCTCAAAGTGAAAGTCTTATTTTCGTTCCTTTAAAAAATTTTAAATCCAGGCGCGGCTTTCATAATTACTAGGTTGGGCTGAGTGTATATATCCGCTTCTGAGTAGCTTCTACAGCCTTTTACTTGATTTCTAAGCCGTTGTCTACCAAGAATGTAATCTATTTGATGTCTCCGTATGTCTTCTGGCATGATGTTGAAATAATGTGTTTTTGATGGTTAAGTTTTTTACCACAAAATTCTATCAGCTTATTTACACACTAATTTCACCCGCCTATCCCAAATAAATCTGCAACCGTTCCTTCTCTACCATCACCTACCACTGCATTAAAATATTCTCTTAATTCCTGAATTTTCATGTCGATATCTTTGTAGACTGCTTCTATCTCTTCTTCACTGTAGCTAAAGGTGACCATGTGTAATTGTGTTATTAGTGTATTGACTGGTTTATATTCTAATCTAACCATAAGTACTCTTTCGTTCTTTTGTAAGTAGTTCTCTACACAGCGTCCTATCCTTTTCCGCATACACCCGAATTTTCTTCCTCTGGTGTTGTATGAATTCTCCTAAAGTCTCCGCTCCAAGTATCCCCTGCCTCGGGCCACCGCACTTGGATAATCCCTACTATTTCTAGTACTAGCCTATCCATTGCAATTTTCAGATCCTCTAGCTTACCTACTTATTTCGTGCTTCTGATATTTCACGCTCCGGGTTACACAATGTTCCCAGCACTTCTTTTCAATTTACCGATCACATCCTCCGAAGTAGTTCCTCTCGGAGATCTGAATAGGGGACTATTTTAGCTCCTGAACTTTTAACTCCAGAGGATGTCATCAATAATATTAAAAATATTTTGTGTACATTGTGTACTTGGGATGTAATGTGGTGGTTTCTCGATGCCTTCCACGTCGCAGCAGTGTATCTTAGAATGCCATACCGACCCCCAAGGTGTTTGTCCCTTTAAGTACCAAAAGAGCTACTGCCCTTTTTTGGGGGCCTGTTGTTACGTTTATTTTCCGCATAAATTAATTACTATAATTCTCAATTTAAAACCCATTTGGCCTCAAAAACAAAAATTTTCAGTAATTTAAAATAACCCTTTCACATGTTAATTTATTTATCTGTTTGCATAAATTTAATTTTGATTGTTACTTCTGCTAATTAATACTAAATTCAAGTTCTAAAAATTCCCCAACTTAAAGTTTACGCTAAATAGCCAATAACGTGTTCCAAGTATACGATAATGAATGCTTATGTGTTTTCCCGTTGAAAGAATTCATCCAACTAAAGTTGCGTTTCTCAAATAGAAGTAAACAGAAAAAGAGTTAAAATTTCCAAATATTTAATATCGTTACCTTGTATAATATAAGCATAGCGTATTGTAAATACAATGTCATTGAAATGCGAAGCAAAACACACTTACCGTGTATTTAGAAGCCCCAATTATAAATCAATAATACAGTCGTGTAAAAATAAAATTGCATTCAATCTTGTTAAAAATAACACTTTATTCTTTATAAAAATGCCTTAAAAACCAATCTTTTGTTACAATTATTAAAATGCAAAACTTTTTCCCTTTCGCATAACCATACAGCAAGCGGATGGAATAAACTAGGCCCACTAATAACACTTCCAATGGAAGAATTTACAGAAGCCATAAAAATATGCATTAACGAGTCTTATTTTAAATTTAATAACAAAATCTACACCCAAATTTTCGGAACCGCCATGGGATCCCCAATTTCTCTCACTATTGCCAACCTAGTAATGGAAGAACTTGAAAATTATGCCAAAAATCAACTACAATACATACCAACATTTTATGAAAGATACGTTGATGATTGTATTATTTGCCTACCTTTTGATAAAATCAACGAAACCTTAAAAGCATTTAACGGATTCTATCAACGTTTACAATTCACCGTTGAACTAGCAGTTAACAGAACGATTCCATTTCTAGATGTCCTCATAAACTATAATGATGAAGGATTAATTACAACAAATTGGTACCGAAAAAACACATGGAGCGGTAGATATCTAAACTTCAATTCCTGCGTACCAAAACAATATAAAACTAACGTAGTTAATAACCTAATTGAAAGAGGTATAAAATTAGCACACCCTAAATTTAGATACAACAATTTAAACACCATTAAGACTATACTCAAAGATAATTGCTATCCCATTTCCGTATATAAACCAATAATAAAATCAAAAATACATAAAATCTACAATAATCAAAATAAAAATAAAAAACGGCTAGAAGAAACCAGAATTGGAATTATATATACCCCAGGACTCTCTGAAAAACTTAAAAACTGTATTCAAAAATATAACATACAAATAATTCATAAACCCAACTACTCATTTAAAAAATTCTTCACCAAACTATTTCCACCCATCGAACATAACAATAAGACACACACAATTTGTAAAATTAACTGCACAGGATGTTCTGAGGTATACATAGGTAATACTAAACAATACCTTCGTAAACGAATTTATGAGCACAAATATAGCATAAAAACTAATAATAAAAAAAGTACTGCTCTTGCTTCTCATGCAATTGACAACTTACACTAATTTGATTTCAATAATGTAGATATTTTAGACACTGGAAACAATGACAACAACAGAAACGTAATGGAAACTTTACAAATATATAAATATCCGAATACCATAAACTCAAAAACTAACCAAGATAGATCTATGAATATTTACCACAATTTAACTTGTAAGAGATGAATCTTCTGAATATTAACAAAAATATTCTACCATTATTTAGACTATTAAAAATCGCCACATATTTGAATGCACCATGCTGCAGAGTAATTAAATATTAGATTATACAACCAATTATATTATTGTTATTCATACTATTTATTGAAGCGAAACTGTGATACAAGTTAAAATGTTAGTTTGTAGAATTATTTGTTTGTTTTGACTTATACTATACTATAATTAAAATTGCACAAAGGTATGTATATATATAAAAATCTAATAATTGTTAACACATTGTTTTAGTATTTATAGATAAATTTATTGATTATGGTGTTACCGAAACGCGTCAAATAAAAGATTACCACTACATTTGCTATTGCTTATATGTGAAACTTTTCCTATATACCAAGATTTATTAATGACCTAAATCCAAGATTATTATACCCATATTATCTATTGAAATAGGTCAAAAACACATTCAAAATATTTATATATATATATATATATATAAAATAAGATGTATCTGTAAACAAACTCTATGAAAATAATAGAGCCTGTTGACGAATACAAATCAAGTGTTACGAGTTATATAGCTCATTATACAAAACATTAGCTTATTACTTACATAAGGAAGAAACATCCACTGACCGACGGTTTCGGCTTTATTAAGCCTCCTCAGAGTGAAATAGTCTCCAAGAACCCTATGAAGTAATCGAAGCTATTATAATGATATAATTTCGAAACAATCACTGTACTATGGCAAAAGTAAATAAAACCGCCATCAGGTGATAAAACACCAACAATACTAAAGTGTGGAAGTACAAAATTGAACCGAAACTACATAATAAATCCTATAGATGGCTATACAAGTACGTGTGGCCATTTGAGATTTGCAGAATGTTACAAGCAAAATTTATTTGCAAACGTAACAAACCTTCTCGCGGCGACACCCGGGTTCATGCCCCAAGGCAAATCAAATAATAACAGAACGGTTGTTTGCAGTCCGCAATAAGAAATTTCTTATTGCGGGCTGCAAACAACCGTTCTGTTATTATTTGATTTGCCTTGGCATAAACCCGGTGTCGCCGCGAGAAGGTTTGTTACGTTTGCAACAAATTTTGCTTGTAACATTCTGCAAATCTCAAATGGCCACACGTACTTGTATAGCCATCTATAGGATTTATTATGTAGTTTCGGTTCAATTCTGTACTTCCACACTTTAGTAGTGTTGGTGTTTTATCGCCTGATGGCGGTTTTATTTACTTTTGCCATAGTACAGTGATTGTTTCGAAATTATATCATTATAATAGCTTCGATTACTTCATAGGGTTCTTGGAGACTATTTCACTCTGAGGAAGCTAATAAAGCCGAAACCGTCGGTCAGTGGATGTCTCATGAAGTAATAAGCTAATGTTTGTTAATGGCTATATCTACCATTTGTATTCGTGCAAACAACCGTTCTGTTATATATATATATCATATATAGTATATGTATATACAGATACATCTGTATAATTTATATATTAATTTTGATCAGATAAGCCATTTAATAAGTTATTGCAAGTTTGACTGCATATAAATACAAACCAATTAAACTTCAAAAGCTTTCCTAATCTCTAGTGTAGTAATATAAAGGTATATATATGAATATATTTCGTATAATTTCAAGGGTTATGTGCATCAATTTTGATCAGATAGCCATTCTCCAATAACTTTAAAGCAAGTTTAGATGCAAAGTAAATACAAACCTTTATAATCAAACTGTCAAATATGCTGTTCCTAAACGGGCTAGTGTAGTAATTAAGCGAGGTTCTTAAATTATAGCAGATTGCATGTATAGCAGTCAAAAGGCTTATGTCAGCATTCATTTTAGCGTAGAAATCAGATAATTCTAAGGTCATAATCAAGGAAGTTGAAAGATTAATTTTCATGAATTGACAGGTGTAATACATGTAAACCTATCATTACGAATATGTTGATCATATGTGTTATAAAGTGGAAGTGGTAAAAGCGTTAGCATATGTATAATTTTCAAAAGCCTAGATTGGATGTATAGCAATGTTTGTCAAAGAGATATTTTTCAGTATTATTTATAAAAGGTGTGAAAATGTTTTGAGATAAATCAAGCTTAACGGTTCTAAGGTTCTAGTGAATTCGAATAAGAGAAGCAAACAATATTACACGTTCTTTACGAGTTTGAAAGTAGTTTTCAAGGTTAATACATGTAAATATCATTAGCGGGAATATTTGATCATAGTTTATAAAGTGTAATTGGTAAAACGTTAGCATATGTATAATTTTCAAAAGCCTAATTGGCTGTAACAATGTTTGTTAAAGAGATATTTTTTTAGTATTATTTATAAAAGGTGTGAAAATGTTTTGAGATAAACAAGCTTAACGGTTTCCGGTTCTAGTGAATTCGAATAAGAGACGCAAACAAAACAACACGTTCTTTACGAGTTTGAAAGTAGTTTTTCAAGGATTTCTGGGTAGCGTTGTGTTAACTGGTAGACACGTTAACCGTCGCTCTAGAATACAACGTGCACAAAATAACATGTCGATTCTATGAAAAGTATTTGAGGGTTAAACAAGCAAGGAACGACATAAAATAAGGAAATATTGTTTATAGCAGGTTTTAGAATTGGAGGAAGATAGCATATATTAAGTATTCGTTGGAAAGAAAACTGCGAGACAAAGAAGGATGAATAGATTGGGTATTTATAGGAGTGGGTTGAACGTAGTTTGTATATCATTTAGAGTGGTCGATTTCATCAAGGACAGATAAATCTAGCATATGAGGAACAGAGAAGGATTATTGGATGTCATATATAGAAGGGAGACAGGCGATAGTTTTAAGATTATTGGGAGAGGGTAAATGTTATTTTGGTGTTTAACCGAACGTACAAATGCGGGGTAAAAATGCAGTAGAACACATGGTAGACTGAGATAGAGCTAGCTTGTGGTAGGAATATGAAATATGGAGTAAGTACGAAGAAATGAAGAGAAAATTTTCGCTTGTAGGTTAGAGTGAGGCAACTTTAATACGTGTATTATACGGGGCGTGTGTTAACCAAGGAACCTATTTTAGTAGGAGCTAAGGTTAGCTCGTGTGTTTTCGGAATTAAAGTGGCAGTTGAAAATTTTGTTTGTGGAAGGGTCTTAACCGTTTAGAAAATTACCAAGAAAGCTATTTTGTTTGTATCAATGTATTTACGGGAAATTTCAAGTTAAGGGGGGTAGATTTGACTAGGCAACCACGAGGATGTGGTGATAGAGCTCTCTTTCGCTGGTCATCGACGCGTCCTCTAATATTGATGAAGAAATTACTGTTGGTTATTCTTTTAAGTGAATTTAATATTTGAATTAAGGTTGAGAATATCATATACAAGTTGGTGTAATATTTTACTAGCAGTCCAAAAATTTTATGAAAAACATTTTGACAAATGCGAAGTATGTTTGAGTACTGTAAGTAAAAAATTGGCTTTATATTTTGGTGGTTGGTGTAAGTTGTGCACACTGATGGAGTAGAGTATTGATGGATCGATTAGGTGGTTTACCTATGGTAAATAAACCAGTAGCAGAATTGGGGAAATTAACTGTACCGTCACTTGCTAGTCGCGAGATTTGAGCACCTGATTGCCATCACGGATGGTGTTATACAATTTGGTGAGGTTGGAGAACGTGCAGTCATTGGTGAGGACATCAGGCATTGATTGTATGATTGCAATCCCATGTGCAATGGTGCATTCCAGGTAACAGACTTTTGTTTGTGAAACATTGTTTATTTTTGTAGTTGTTTGGTGTGTTACGACAATTTTGTGCCTAATGGGTAAATTTTTATAAACTCTATGGACTAAAGAGTTAATTATTGAACGTTAATGAGTTATTTTTTTTACTAATTTATGTACGAATTTATATTCATAAAATGATTTTTCTAATATTTAATTGTGTGCAAAGTAAAAAAGACTTATGGTAATTTGCAGTGCAAAATTTAGCACCGAGTATTTAAAAGCCTTACTATGAGCTCATATTAAAACTAGGGGTAACGTAACATGGATGGTTAAGCCCTGTTACTTTAAATTGTTTATTAAAAAATAAAATGTTATTTCAAAAACAATTTGAGAGGAAAATGTAGTATTTCAAAACACTGTTGTAAATAATTTTTCTGATGTGTGAAATAACAATTGACAAAGATTGTTGATGTAGAATTATTTTTTTTTGTTTGAATAAAGCGATATGAGGCGCCGTTGTCGAGTTTTCTATGGTAGAATAGTAGGGTAGTAGTTTTCAGATAGCAGCAGAGCAGCCGTGGTGAACTTCACTGATGAAGATGTGTTTTTAATGGTAGCAAAAGGATGGCAGTAGTTTAGCGTCTATAAAGGTAGGTCATCTACAGCTCAATAGTGGGGCTTAGATTTTGTAACCTCGCAGCAAAATTGCGTCTAAATCGTGGGACCGTAGTAGTAGCAGTTAAACCTTTTATTTTAGCAGTTTTCAACGGTAAACTTCGCAGCAAAATGGTCACCCAAGCATGGGGCTCGATTCAGGAGCAGCCCGGTAAACTTTGCAGCAATACATATATATATATATATATATATATATATATATATATTTCTGTAGTATTTGAATGTTAAACAGCTTTATTAACTCATATGATAATTTAGGTAGTGATTCAGTATGTAGAAACAAGCATATACGATTGAAAACGCTTTTCAGATTCTTTTAAGGTAAAAATTAATAATTTTACTAAAAAATTTCAGTAAGTCAGAAGTTAGTTTAGCGTAATTCTTTTTAATGTAAACATTCTTGAGGCATAGCATGTGTAATATAGCATTTTCAAAGGTCATATTATAAACAAGAAACATATTTAAATCGTTATTCCTAAGTGTTGAGATATAATCAGTAGAAAGCTTTAGCTTTGTCAATTTCATATTTAACTATAGGACGTAATTATAGCAAAAAAGAATAGTGCCCCTAAACAGTATATTATTTGTTAAAGTGTAGCGTTTAGGTGTTAATAGTCAAAAGCTTTTTAGCTTCATTTCGAAGCGTTTAATTCTAAGTCGTCATTACATTGTTTGTTAAACATTTTGTGGAAGGAGAAAGTTTTGCAGTATATTTCAAGATAAACGAGCGCAACCGTTGAAAGTTTTCTAACAATTTAAATAAGGGGCCGTTACTGGTTTTGAATATCCGTAGTAGATAAGACGACACAAATAACAGGCAATTCTAGGTAGGGTGGCAGGTGGGGCCAATTAAAAAGGATCTATTGTTTTTGGAGTGGGTAATATGTAGACTGTTACGATACAGATGTCAACACAGAACAAAGAGGGGTTATTGTGTTTATGGCATGGATAGAAATAGGATAGAGATATCGCGTATTTAGTGTTCGTTTAGCATGGGGAAAAGAAGTAAAAAATAGTAGATGGAGCGTGGAGAATGGAAATACCACGTATTAACATAGACATAGTTGAGTGGGGCATTTTGCCGGTTAGAAAATCACGTTGTAAATGATAAATAAAGAGAGGTTATTTTGGGTAGTATGAGTGGAAAAAAGAGAGACGAATCGCGGGGTTCGTTGAGCTTAGGGTTCAGACAAGGTAGTGGAGTAAAAACAAATTGGTGGTTATACAAAGTAAGGGATAGGAGATTGAGTGCTAATGTTACAAGCAAACAGATATAGCAATAGAGGCGTGTTTTAACGATAACCTTTGCCAGTAGGGATTAGAATTCAAAGAAGTGAGTGTCGGTTGAGAAACTAAACTTGTGATTTCAGAGAGTATCGGGTCGGTTGGATGATATACGTAGAATTAATTCGTGTGTATTGTACAATTTCTAAGATTTTGTTGGCGGTTGGTGTGTGGATACAAATTTACGGAGGAATTTAAAACGGTTGGAAGTTGTTTGTGTGTATTGCACAAAATTTGAGAAATAGGCAAGCTTCAGGGGGCAGAAAAGTGTATATAAACACCAGAAGTTTATGATGGAGCTCTCTCTAGCCTTTTATGCACTTCGAGGTGAACCGGCCTACAGCTGCAAGTCAAGATTGTAATATGTAATCGATACAAGTTGCTATTGAGTTACGACAGGCAGTCAGTAAAGTAATTATAAATGTTTTAATGTGCAGTAGGAGTGGATAAGTAAGTACTGACTGCTTGATATTATGTTGTTATATGGAGGATGCGAAGCATGCACTTAAGATAGAGTAGAAGTCAGTGGTTGAGCAATTTGGTTGTTTACCAATGATAAATGGGATCCGTAGCAGAATTGTGGGAGTTTGGATGTACCGTCAAACTGGTAGATGTGAGGATACAATATCAGCGTGCTGTTACGGCTGGTTCAATACAGATTGGGGACGTTCCTGAAGGCGCAGTCATTGATAAAAGCAGCAGCAGTTGTTGATGGTAGATAGCTGATCCATGTGCAATGATGAAGTCCAGGTAACTGATGTTTGTTTAAATTGTTTTGTGTATAACTGGTGTAATGAATTTTGTGCTTTATGAGTATTTTTCTATGAACACGGACTAAATTATTAAGAGTTAACGATTAAACTCTTTTGATATATTAATTTACTATAATTTTTATGTGGGAATGTATGTGTATAAAAATTTGATTTATAATATCTGTGCTATTTATTAATGTACAAGGTAAGAAAGCCTTTTTGATAATTTATTGTGCAACAATTGGCACGAGTGGTTATGGTTACTATGAGCTCGTATTAATCCAGGGGTAACGTAAGATTCGTGGTAAAGCCTTGTTACTTTAAATAGGTAATATGTAAGCTAAAAATGTAGGAATTTGAAAATGGGGATATATGTAATATGACTGATGTGTGAACAAGGAGTTGGGAATGATGTTTGGTGTATAATTTTGTATGAATTTGTAAATAAATCCAGGTGAGTTACCGTAACAGCGTTTTTTTTTGTAGAGTAGTTAGTTTTAATTTTCAGACATCAGAAAAGCAGCCGAGGCCTACTTCAGCAATCAGAGATTTCACATTAACAAGGAGCTTTTTGTATTTAGTAGTAGAGTTCGTACAATTAATAGCGCCCAAAGGTGGGTCTTGAATTAGTTTAGAATTTTTGCATCAAAGAAATACGCAGATTTTGTACACAGTGTACTTCACCTTTCAACAGGACACCTTTATTTTCAAAGTGGTCAAAATGAAATTTTTAGCAGTTGTGTAGGCCATGGCAGTGCATCTTTTTGTATAAATTTGGTGTCGTTAAATTCAAAATCTAGCCAACTATGATTAAAATGAAAGTAGAGTTTCAGGAAAGTCATATTAGCGATTAAGATAGAACAAAAATATAGGAAAGTTTTTCAAATCACTCGATACCCCTATATCGTACTAATCCTCACACGATTTTATGAGATACGGCTAGAAAAATCTCTTACTCTAAAATTTGGAAATGTCCTCGTGGTCACAAATTGAAACCGTATACGCCAAAATATTTACACTCTCTCTTGAAGCAGGAAATCTGCATAGATGCATGGAGTATTGTTTATGTACCCAAGTAATTTTCTAAATAACAGACAGTTTTTGCAAAAGATAATGTTCAGGGAAGAGGCTATCTTCATCCCAGCACTGTAGATACTGGGCGACAGAACCCCAAACTGGGCTATCAACTGCAACAGGCAATATTCTAAGAATGTTCATAAGCGGTGCGGAAGCTTTTCTTCTTAGATTCCAAGTAATTTCAATCAATGTCAATTAAAAAATGCGGCTAGACACGAATCATTGGCCCGTTTTTCTTTTTGATACGCTAAATGGGTAAAGATTTTAAAATTTTTTTAAATACTGAGTTAATGGATGTGCTTGATGATTTACTACTATGTGTGAAGCGAGATTTGCACTTCCAACTAGACAAATCCTCAGTTCATAACGCAAGAATATTGCGAGCATGGTTAGATAAGAACTTTCCATTAAGATGGATAGGTCATAGTAGTCTTTTAATAATGTGGTCGCCGAGGTCGTCCGATTTTAGAGCACTGGACTTTTTTTTTTGGAACTATTAAAAAGGCTGTGTATGCATCTAAGGCGGCTCCGTGGCGTAGTTGGCATGTGTGTGGATACCAGAGGCGGAATTAACGGGTCCGCAGGGTCCGTATTGCAAAGGGGTTTGCTATGATCGTAGGGGCATAAACATATTCAATAGTAGATCACATGTTACTATATTTACTATTGACAACCTTTCGTTAGACTTCCTCTGTAAACAAGAAATTTCTTCTTTTGAAGGATCTGATTGTAAGAAAAACGAACAAAGAACGTATACCATTATGTTTCTTTTGAAAACATTAAAGACACATTTTCATATTTGTTTGGAAGCATTAGGGCGTAATAATCCGTATTGTAGTAGAAAGAGATGTGTTGATGATGACTGACTGCTTAAAAGTGTTATCGTGTAATCCTGTGAGAACGTATCATATGTTCATAATATTTGTTTTGCAAGAAGCTTAAATGAAACACTAAAGAGGTCGGATATTGGAAAATATACTGTTTTGTAAGATCCGCAAGGTTTCAAGAAAGTGTTTATTTTAAAATTTGTTTTGCTTTATTTCCTTCTAAAAAGTTCAATAACTGATCATCATAGTTCTTATATTTGTTGTATTATCGTATTCCGGCGTTGTTCGTTATATGCTACCAGAACGAAACCCAGACTAGAACAGTACGTTTGTAGTTTCTGTTTTCTTATTCAACAATATTAAACACAGTTTATTGCCATGTTGCCTGACTCTTTTCGAACTGGGGCAATAAAATTTTAATGATGCTTTGTGTAATGGTACCATTAACGACTGGCAAGGGTTAACAAAAGAAAATAGCTAAACATGAACCTTCTGTGGTTCATCTTACTTCTTGTTTAATTTATGACTACTGGAAAAATAATTAAATAATAATGTTACATTTTGTTAAAAACGGCATTAAGGTAAAAGTTAGTGTTATTCTATCTAGAACTATAAACGTTATTTTAACTTTGACAATATGCAACATTTCCTATCGGGGTCACGATGAAAGCGGATCATCCCAGAATACGAGAAATTTTATATAGATAGTGTAGTTTTGTTGACTTAGTATGATCCATTATTAAAAGCACACATAGAAAATGAAAACAATAGAGTAAAATATTTTAGTCCCAAGTACAGAATGAACCAATACACCTTTTGTCGACTACTTTATTAAAACCAATCGTAAGTAAAATTAGACAAGCTCCGTTTTTTTTCCGTCTACTAAATACTACTCAAGGAGCCAATAGTATAGATTAATTGAGTGTTGTAATGTTAAAGCAGACCCAGAAAATAAGTTAACCATTTTCAAACTTTTAGAAAATTTTATGAACTAAAAAATCAATCCGGACAGTCATTCCAAAACGAAGTTTGAGGTATTATTGGGAACAATACTATTGATTTGAAAATTTGTCCAAGGCAAGCTTATGATGGTGCTACAAATATGAGTGGTAAATATAAGGGCGTTCAAGCGCATATTAAAAATCGAAATTCAGCAGCTGCTAACCTACATTGCGCCTCGCACAATTTAAATCTAGTATTAAACGATGATATCAGAGATATTTTGGGAATTCGAAAATTTTACCCTACCGCAGGAGAAATTTACTTTTACATTAATGAAAGCTTGCCGCGTTTGCATAAGTTAAACGAAATAAAGAATACGAAATGTATACTCAAGAGGCTTTGTCCAACCAGATGGTCGCCATGATTTGATTGCCTGTTTTCTTTAAGAATTAATTTGGTTGGTGTCATGATGTATCTCGAAAATATAATTTTTTTATCAAATAAAACAACTGAAAAGAGAGAAGCTATAATGATTAAAAATAAAGTAAATTCCTTCGAGTTCATTATGATTCTGGTTACCCAGGGTAAAATTTTATTATCTACTAACGTAATTTCAAAATACTTGCAACTCTCAATTAATTTGTTAACACCGCATCACTTATACGTACAGTTTAAAATAAGATGATCGAATAAAGAATGCAATTTTTAGCGATATTTTGAAAGAAGTTAATTACGTTGCAGATACCTTACAAATAGCCACTACCTTTGTAACTCGCACTAAAAAAGTTTTTGATAAATTGGCGGTAGATGTACACATAAAGGAACCAGAATAAAAGTTTAAAATAACCATGTTCAATGTATGTCTAGATGTCATATTTCAACAACTGCCAACACTTTTTGTTAGCATAAACGATATTTCGACCAAATTCGCAATTCTACAGCCAGAACATTTCAGTGTTTAGACTGATGAAGAAATCATCAAAAAAACAGACTCTGTGAATTTTATTTAGATAAACTGTCTTCTACATTTCTTCAACAAATTTTTAGTTTTCGAACGATAATGAAAGAGAATATTAAAACTCTTTCTTCAGTAAAAGAAGAGGGCGAATTAGTTCTGGTAGAAAACTGTTCTCTCGCTAGTAGTGTGCCGGATTTGTGTACGGTATTACGATTGTATTTAACTTTGCCAGTTACCACCGCTTCTCCCGAAAGATCGTTCAGTAACCTTAAGCTCATTAAGACCTACTTGCCTAGCACCATGTCCAAAGGAGATTTAGTTCATTTGCATTCGTTTCTACTGAGAGTGAGTGAGCTAAAAACATTGTAGTGGAAAGTGTAGTTTATGAGTTTTTATCAATAAAAAAACGTCAATTTAGAAAGTGATTGTGAATAAATCTGCGTAACTGAAATTTTCGTTTAGTTATATGTTTACTATGTCCTATATTATAATTAGAACTTAAGCATTTGATATGTATAAAACTTTATCGTATTTCAAGAATTGCATAATCTTTTAAAAATTTGCAAGTTAACTAAAAGGAGCCCATTTAATATTTTTTGTAGGGGGTGGGCATCAATTTTTAGTCACGTCACTGGTGACTATTATGCCCGAGGTCCCGGGTTTGAAACCCGACACGGTCTGCTTGAAAAATGTTAGGCAAGCATTTTTCACAAAAGTACGCCCGCGTTCGGATGAGAGGTGAAAGAGAAGTCCTGTGTGTAAGTGTTGTCACGCACGTTAAAAATTTTTACCTTGTTAGGAACAACAAGGGTTCGCCAAAATTCAAAATTTCCAAGTAAAAAAACTCGCTTCCTGACCAATGTAGTTTTTTCGGGTGGAGCGTTGGAAAATCAAATGTAATATGTATGTATCTATGCTTTAAAAACACAGAAAAATTATGTCAGAGAATTCGATAATCTTGTAAAGAAATTCTTTCAGAAATATAACGACGAGCTTTACTAAATCACAAAAGGCAATTGGAACAATGTATTCGTCTCCTAGGCGATTTAATTAAAAAAATTCTATTTAAAATAGTGTTCGGCAAAGTATTGTACTAAAAGTTGCAAACTGCGTGGAACTCTTATTATTTACATGTGATTTTCCAATGCTCCACCAGAAGGTACTACACTGGCCAGGAAACGAGTTTCTTTTTACCTGAAAAATTTGAAATTTTGCCAAACCCTTGCTGTTCCAAGCAAGGTAGGGATATTTAACGTGCGTGACAACACACACACGGGACCACTATTTTACCTCTCATCCGAACGAGGGTGTATTTTTGTGAAAAATGCTCGCCTAACATTTTTCAAGCGGACCGTGTCGGGATTCGAACCCGGGACCTTGGGCGTAGTAGTCACACACATACTAACTACACCATGGAGCCGCCGGAACTCTTATTACTGCAATAAAAATTTATTATCTACTGACTGCATCAAAATCTTGAAGAATTTAAAAATGAAAATTTTTTAACGAAATTTTGGTGTGTGGGTGTTTTGAGTGATTTTAAACAGCTTTCTTAATATTATTTTTTTAAATCGCTACTAGGACTTGACCTTAAACACTACCCAAAACCAAAGAAAAACCTAAATTTTTTAATACATAATTTTCTACGCTGTCCATAATATTCTATTAGTACGATGGAATTAGTACAGTATTTTCTAGTACATAAATGCAACCACCGTTTTTAATTAAAATGAGTTCTAAAATACGCCCTTCTAACTAAAGTGTCAAATACCTTTTCAAACGCGTTACGTATATTCCTTATAACAATATTTTGAAACCCGCTCTAAAGAATGCTTTTGTTAAAAGTGAATTTAAATAAACTACTCAAATCTTTCTAGATTTCTCCATTTTTGGCGTATTTGTTGAGAGAAGTTAACTCTAATTAATTAAAATTTTATATTTGCTTCGGGGTCAGTCTGGTAGCATAAATGAGCCAATAAATCTTAAACGACAGTGAATCATCTTTTACTATAATAAGTTGAATACAGACCAATTAGTGATTCTGTAGAACTTGATAAAACAGTTAAAGGCTATAAATCAGATAAGATAAAATTTTTAATGTCATTAAATGATAACAAAGGCGATAAGAATGAGTATTTTACATTTATCCCTGTAAACAACGCCAATTAAAGAGGACCTCATAAAACACAAATGCAGCTATATGAATAAACGGTCTAATTCGTAAAGCGCGATGAGGTCTTTTAATAGCCTATTAATTATAACCAAAGCGATAACGGCACTAATCAACAAAGATGAGTCATATTACCTAGAGAAATATAGAAATTCGAGAACTAATGCAGTAAAAACCTTTTTGTAATATAAAAGCCGGTAAATAATTAAGAAACTAATTCCAGATCAAGTCGATCTATTTGTATAGTGCTTGCCGACGATACTTATTGTCGGTAACTATGAATTGTAAGAATTGTAAATTTTAAATTACATGCATGGTCATGTTTGACGTTTAAATATTGGTTAAAACAATTTTTTAACGTAAAATTAGAAGAAGCACTTGAATGGAATTATGGAGTTAATAGAATCATTAACGAAGGAACTGAAACTGTATAATTTAATAGTCAAAACCGTAAGTATTTAATTGTTTAGATCTTTAGATAGATATTTCGTTATATAATTAGTTTAAATAGATTAAACTTGCATAAGATTTTTGCGTATAGATATTTTTCTATAAATGGAAATTGTAAGCCTGTTTTAAAGTCGAATTCGATAAGTTCGACCATTACCAAGGATTATAAATAGGTGTCTGATCAGCTACTTTTTCGGTGGTAAAAGATATTACCGCAATTACCCATCCTACTTTTAATAATTTGTACATAATGTGATTTACATAAAAAAGCTATGGGAGAGACTCTAAGCTCCCTATATTAGTCTACAGTGATTATGAAATGTTTATTTTTGACTTAAGATGTACCCTTTATCTATAGTTTTAATGTTTGTGTGTAAGTAACAATTTTGGATAATTTGTATTGAAGAAAGACGTTTGTGAATGTAGCAAGTATTAGAAATTGCAGGACTGTATATAAATATTATAGTTGTGATGGTAAAATTTTGTTACGTCATTCCACATGAGCTAGCTAGTACGCGTATTTTCAAACGACACATCATATTAAATCAATTTCGTTTTTCAGATAGCCATTACTGAGGCCCACCATTAGAGCACATTTTCCACAGCTACATAATAGGAAAACGCATGGTTCCGGCAAAACCAGGATACAGGTTCAAGTCCTGTCCAAGACCTTATATTTTCCATCTTTCAATTACTAGCTCGATTTGAAATGATCATTTGGGCTTTGCATAAAAGTCTAAGTTATTATTCCATCTTATTCGCTGTAATACGATAGTATATATCAACTTACCTTGTGTAATTAACTACCTAAAATATTTATGTATTCAATACTTGGCTTATGGTCGTAATTTTGAGCGTCGCTTCCTGTCTATAACTGACATAAGTCAAAAACTTGACAATGTCAGATATGATTGACAAAAATGCCAAACGTAATTGAAAGTTAGGTTGATGTATCGTCGTGTACACGATTTAAATTTGTAAATTTCCCAATTGTGTCACCGGTCTCGGTGGCGTAATTGGTAAATGCATGGTTCCGGCAAAACCAGGATACAGGTTCAAGTCCTGTCCAAGACCTTATATTTTCCATCTTTCAATTACTAGCTCGATTTGAAATGATCATTTGGGCTTTGCATAAACGTCTAAGTTATTATTTCATCTTATTCACTATATATATATATATATATATATATATATATATATATATATATATATCATATATAAATATTATCATCATCATTAGGTGTTTAGTCCTAGAACTGGTTGGACGCGTACCCTCATTGTTTCATAGTCTGAACCAACCTACACATTTCCCTGAAATTTGCACAGTCTGCATCTATCACTATCTCTGAGCGAAAGTGTGATCTCGATCTACCTCTACTTCTCTTTTCCTATCACTGCTTGTAGTATATCCCGTACTATTCCCCAGAAATGCCTTAGAACGTATCCTGTCCTTCTATTTCTTCTCCCAGTACTTCTTCAGTTTGTTTTTCCATTCGTCTTTGTACAATTCTAGTTAATATTTTTGGAACGTGTGCTGTCAAACTTTGTACGAAAATTTTTACATTTGTTCACGCCTCTTTTTTTTGGTATAGTTACTATGATGTTTGTAACGTTTGAAATCTTTGGGTATCTCGCCTGTCTCATTGATATAGCTTACAAGTCTGAAGAGATGTTCTGTTGTTATTGTCCAACAGCTTTTAGAGTTTCTGCTTGCACCTTATCTATACCCGGCGCCTTACCATTTTTCAGATCTTTTAATGCTAATTCAAACTTATCTCTAAGTATAGGATATCGTAGGTCATCATTTTCAATGTCTGATTCCTGTTCTAATGCTGTTAGTTCTGCTCCTGAATATAAATTCCTTATATATTCTTGCCATCTAGCTACTTTCTCTACATTTTCTATAATGACGTTTCCTCCCGCGCCTCTTATATTTTTGCTATATAATTTTATGTTCATAAAATTCATTCTAATTAATTTGTATGCTTTCTCTGTTTTTCGTATTTCCATCTTAGTTTGTACACCTTTGCAAATTTTTATGAATCCATTGTTCTTTAGCTTTCCTGCATTTGCGAATAATTTCCCATTTTATGGCTTTGTATCTTTGTTTTCCTGTTTCGTCTGATCTATTTTTATATTTTCGTCTTTCTTTTATTAAATTCAGGATATCCTTTGTTATCCGTGGTTTTTTATTTTCTTCTTGTGTATACCCCAAAATATCTCTGGCCGCCATGTCTAAGCTGGATTTAATGTTATTCCATTTTGTTTCTACTTCCATAGTATCAGAAATTTCCCGATATCTTTCAGCAATTCATTTGACTTTTTTTCATATCTTTCGTGGATATCTTTATCTTTTAGCTTTTCAAAGTCAAAGTGCCTTTTCCGTTCCTCTTTTCCAAATTTTTAAATTTAAGTGCGGCCTTTATAATTACGATGTTGTGGTCAGTGTCTATATCTGCTTCCGGGTAGCTTTAACAGTCTTTTACCTGATTTCCAAACCGTTGTCAAACAATAATGTAATCTATTTGATATCTTTCTGTATCTTTTGGCATCTTTCACGTGTATCGTCTTCTAGCATGATGTTGAAATAATGTATTTGTGATTGTTAAGTTGTTCTTGTTGCAAAATTCTACCAGCCTTTTTCCTCTGTCATTTCTCGTGCCTAAACCAAATAAACCTGCTATCGCTCCTTCCCTACCTTCACCTACCACTGCATTAAAATCTCCCGTAATTTTTAAATTTTCATGTCGTTTTACGTATCTTAGTATGTCTTCGATATCTTTGTAGATCGCATCTACCTCTTCCTCAATGTAGCTAGTGTTGGGCATGTATACTTGTATTATTACTGTATTTACCGGTTTAGATTCAAATCTAACCATGAGTACTCTTTTGTTCTTTTGTAAGTAGTTTTCTACACGTCGTCCTATCTTTTTTCGCATAACTATCCTCACCCCCGAATTTTCTTCTTCTGATCCTGTATGAATTACTCTCAAGTCTCCACTCCAAAGGTCCCCCGCCTCTGGCCAGCGGAATTCGCTGATTCCTACTATGTCTAGTGTGTTATTCCACCAAAGTCGGTAAAACAGTTAACAAAGTATTACACTTAGATGGTGGTACATTTATATGGCGATAGATGGTTCTTAAAAGCCTGTAATACAGTTACCAAAGTTCATAAGATACATTGCGCAAGCGCAATTGATAAACAGCAATGCTACGCCCTGGCGGCCGGAAGCGCGAACCTCTTTTACAGGTTTCGCGTAGCCAACCACCATGACGTCACCGATACAAAAGGTATATTGCGCAATAATTAGCAATATAAAAATTAAACAATTAAAGATAAAAGCGGATCATTTTAACAAACAAATTACTCACATAAGATATCCGGCTTTCCCCAGGTACACCTATCATCCTTCCGGGTCGATAATGAAGGTATTGCTCCGGGCTCCGGTGGTGTTGGCGGAGCATGGACATCCGGTCGTGGGCTGCTCCAGGGCATATCAGTCCTAAATGTAGTGGAACGACAGGAATAGGTTAATTAGGGAACGACAAACAAAGATAAGCAACACAAGGGAATCTACATAGTAAGATAAGATACGATACCCGCACGACTCCTTCACTTGAATATCCAAGGAAAACAGCAACGATTCCGAGCGTCACCAAAACTTCTCACCACTCTTTTTCTAGTATTGGTCTACCCCTCTAGGGATACGCACACTGCGCAAACTCACTACAATGACGTATCGGAAGCAGCGCCTAGTCCATTTAAAATTCCCGCGCACCGCGTATTTAAAATTATGGCGGGAACTTCCGTACAACAACTTAACCTAAATGACAATGTTACAGGGCCACTTTGGCACGTAACAAGTGCTAACCTATCCATTTCGAGTTTCAGGTTCTCTAGTTTACCTACTTGTTTCATACTTCTCCCCGACTTGCAGAATGTTAACGGATCGTTTTCTGTACTTTCGGATTACATGTCCCGAAGCAGTCCTCTCCCGTAGATCCAAATGGGGGACTATTTTACCTGCGGAATTTTTTACCCCAGAGGATGCCACCATGTTTAATAACAATTTCTGTACGCAGTGTACTTGGGAGGTAATGTGGTTGTTTCCCGTTGCCTTCCACATCGCAGTAGTGTGTCTTAGAATGTCATACCGACCCTTATGGTCTCTGCCACTTTAGTAGGTATTTAGGGCCGGTCCTAATTCAAAACGCGACAGACGTATTTTCCATGTGTAAAATACGTCTGTCACGTTTTGAATTAGGATCGGCCCTATATAATTTCAATGTAAAATAGTTGTGAAAACATTTCAATGTAAAATAGTTGTGAAAACATGAATTCTTATATACTTTCAATGTAAAATACGTCTGTCACGTTTTGAATTAGGACCGGCTTTATATTACTTTCAATGAAACACACGTATGTTGAAAAATGTAAGTGCAGAGAAAAATGTGTGTAGCTGTTTTGAAATCGGTTTTCTAGCGAGAAGTTACACGTGCACCGTTTTGAATTAGGATCGGCGTTATATTACTTTCAATGACACATATTTCAAAACACACGTATGTTGAAAAATGTAAGTGCAGAGAAAATGTGTGTAGATGTTTTGAATTTGGTTTTCTAGCGAGAAGTTATAAAGTATGACAGATGCAAAATATCGCATTCAAGTCAATTGTGTTTAACTAAAGTGGATTCTGATTTATGGTTTTGATTTATGTTTAGAGGCTGCAAATACACATGAGCCGGTTTCAATTCAAAATGTGTTCACTCTTGTGATAGGTTGAAAAGTGGATTGGCAAAGTACGCAGATGGTGGTAATCTGCTATATAAGGAAATTGCTCCTGATATTAATTTAATTAGTCAAAGAAAAGCAAATATGGATTTTAATACTCTTAATAAAACCACATATCGCAAACCTTATGTAAATTCAAAAGATCTTGTAGTGAATAAGAGGTTTAAAGTTTTAAAAGTGGAAACAATCAAGACAAAATATGGAGAAAGAGTATTAGTGGAAACAGAAGAGTTCAAGAGTATATTGCCATTGAGATATTTTGAATATCTTCAAGCACATGGAGTGAAACAATTAAATGAAAGTATTGGCTCGAACAAACACGTATACATAACTAGTAAGAGATCGATCGGTCTAACTGTCAACATAGAATTTTCAGAATAATATGTCACTAATCTAAGAAATTAGTTTATTATTATAATAATATACATCTTGTTCTTTACTGTTTAAATTATTATAACACATCTAAGTCGATTGTATAAAGAATGATGTATTAAATTAAAGTGGGTTCTGATTTATGTGCGTTTTACTTTGAGTTTAATACCTTGTTTAGAGAAAGTCTTGTTTCAAAAGAGAAACTTTTATAAAATACTTTTTTATTTTACAGATTGTTGAATATTTTGATCTAACTATTTATAAATGAAAAAGTATTTATTAACTCCCGTTCTTGAAGTATCTGCTGCTCCCTCGCTGTTAGTTCCTCTCTTTTTTGCTTTATTATTTCTAGCTCCAAATCTATACGACGCAGTAGCTTCTCTCCACGCTTTTTAAATGCGTTAAGCAACTCTACTGTATCATGTTCGTAGGATTTGTCATCTTCACAGCAAACAGCCATATTAGATTCTGTACATAACTTTTTCATAGCCAACATGTTTTTGCCTGATCTGCGAGCATAACATAAAAGATTATTGTAGGTTCACCTTTTCTTTTTGTATACTACCTGATGTTTCTGAGAGGATCAGAGTGTGTCAACGATCCGATGATAGCCTCAGAATTTCCAGAATGGTTTTTTGATCTAATGTAACTTATAAATTAGTAGTGTTTTAAAACACATGTATAAATGTGAAAAAGCACTTACCGTGATATATCTATTACGTCACTATCAAAAATAGCAGCAGTGTCGAGTTGTGGCGAAGAAGAAGAACCAAAAACTTCTTTAATCAAGTCTTCGTCAGAATGTAATATAAATTGCTCTAGAACTTTTACGTTGGTACTATTACAATTTTTGATTGATGATAAGCTACTCATTTTTAAAAGTTGCTAGTAATTATACAAGAGATCTGATTGAATACTGTTGGTAAAAATCTAAGTGTAGTATTTATATTAAATAATAAACTGATCTGTTAGAAAAAATTAAAAATTTGCATCGTTTTCTGAAAAAACTCAGCTCTGTAATCTATTCTAATGAAAAAAACAGTATGTAAGCGAGTATAATTATACCTCAGCAGAAATAATGAATTAGATTCATTTGTCTGAAAAATAAATTGCAATGAAGGTACATAATAATAAAACCTAAATTAGATTAATGTCGTTTTATATTACCGCTGACATAATTTATATGCATATATAGGTAATTTGTGTGTTTATACGATTTATGTCGAATAAGAAATTTTTTAAAGGTACTGTTATACGATAAAACTGCAGGATGTTTTTTAATACTGGGTTTTTTAAAAACCATGAATGCGTGTAAAATTACTAAACCACATCAACGGTTTAATCTGAGACATTTTTTTCATATGTATCCATAAAAAATAGCGCTGTAATAATAGTGTATTTTCTGTACACACATCATTAAATCAAACGTCGTATAAAACGTTTTTATTACTACACTGTAAACAAGAAATGTTTTGTAGTGAACGCACGATTTATGTCGAATAAGAAATTCTTTAAAGGCCCTGTTATATGATAAAACTGCAGAATGTTTTTTTAATACTGGGTTTTTTTTAAAAAACCATGAGTGCATGTAATTATTAAACCACATCAACGGTTTAATCTGAGACATTTTTTTCAAATTTGCTTTGTTTTTTTTATTTAAAGATTTTAATATGTAACCATAAAAATAGCACTGTAATGATAGTGTATTTTTTCTGTGCACACATCATAAATCAAAGGTCGTATAAAACATTTTATTACTATACTGTAAACAAGAAATTTTTTATCGTTAACGCAGCTGAATGAAAAATGATGTTGTATGCTAATTCTTTTTACAGTTGTTTTGCTTACGTCAGATTATATTTTTGTATAAATAGTAATAGAGCTATACGTATAAAGTAGTGTATTTGATTTTGTATATAATCATGAATTCTGAAACCGTATCAGAAATTAGTAGTGCTATTTTGAGATAAACTGTAAAATGCGTGAGTCTAATCAAGTCAGCGAATGAAATAACGAAACACATTTTAATTATTAAAGCAAATATTAGTATATTGAAGCTTGCTATTAGAAATAAGGTATACGAAGACAATCGACAAGAAAATCCTAGTAGGCTGGAATCTAATTCAGCACATCTTAAAAGCTACCTTGTACGATTGAGACACTTGAAACGCTCTTTGGAATATAAAGGTAAAGGTATTGATGCAACGCTTTCTAGAGGTCATATTTGAAAAAATTTGATTTGGCATGATGTACAATCATGTTTTGGAAGTCGAATAATTACGGGACTTATTGCCAATTTAAGTTATAGAGATCCTATAGTGTTCTTAGACAAGGCGTTCGCTAGTTTTAAACGCAAGATTGTTGCTTGCTTAAAAAAGTCAATGTTGAAAGTTAATGTCATATTTGCCGCTAACTTTGTTAAGCCTACAACTGGCGAAATAGCTTTAAAAACGTTTCCTACTGCAAATAGTCACATCGATATAAATACCAATCTCAAGCTGTGGTATAAGGAGAACGTATTGAACAAGATTTCGAAGCGATTAGAAGAATTTTGCGAGAAGGATTCTGGTTGGGCAATCCAAGAAGTTTTACACTTGAAGATAAATATAAACAATCATGATCCGCTTAAAGGAGGGTGTTCAACGTTTATACCGGTTCCGGACTTTATAAAAAAAAAAAAGCTGTGGTAAATGTAGTAGATAACGACCAATATTGCATTCTTTGGAGCTTGGTATCCGCTTTATATCCTGCTAAACAAAATGGTCAGAGAATATCTAGCTATCCACATTTTGATTCAGTATTACGCTACAATTCAATTCAGTTTCCAATCACATTAAAAGACATAAAAAAATTGAGAAGCTTAACAATCTCGCAATTAACCTATATTGTATAGAAAATACTGCCATTCTGTTTAAGTGAAAATTTAAAAAAAATTGAACCAATTAATCTGTTAGTTTTAAATAATGATTCCTTACAATATTCTCGTCCGACAAATGCTAATGGGAATCACTTTTATTTTACTTGGATTAAGGATATGTCAAAATTATTTGCAAAACAGTTGTCTTCACATGACCATAGAAAATTTTTTTGTTATAGATGTTTAAATAATTTTAGTACAGCAGCATTACTTAAGCGTCATTCGAATTATTGCGAAAAACAGAATACTTGCTCAATAAGATTACCCGAAGAATCTGAAAAGTATTTAACATTTAAACATTTCCACTATCAAGAAAAAGTATCATTTGTAGTTTATGCAGATCTCGAAAGTATATTAGAACCATGCAATAAGTCGGATGAAATACTAAACACAGTCTCTTACCAAAGGCATATACCCTTTAGTGTAGCGTACTATTTGAAATGCTCGTATGATAATAAATATTCCAAATTTTAATTGTATCGCAGAAAGGATTGTATAGAATGGTTTGTTGCTCAATTGAAACTGATTTCAGAAACGACTAATAAAATTTTCTGTAACCCCAAACCTATGAATCCTTTAACAGAAAAACACAAGTTAGCATTTAAATTTGCCCTTCACTGTCACATTTGTAATAAACTTTTTAGTATAGATGATATTAGAGTTCGCGATCACTGCCACTTTACAGGTGAATTTCGAGGAGCGGCTCATCAAGATTGCAACATCAATTATCATAATTTTTATATGATACCGGTAGTTTTTCATAACTTATCAGGCTACGATTCGCATTTCATTATTAAAAAAATTGCGTTAGGGTTTTCAGGTTTGGTAAGAATTCTACCAATAAATAAGGAAAAATACATATCTTTTACAAAATATGTAAATGGTACGAAAGTTAGTTTTAGATTTATCGATTCATTCAGGTTTATGGCATCTAGCATCGAAAAATTAGCTTCATACTTAGATGATAATAAAGAATCCATCACCAGGGAAAATTGTAACACCGATAATGAGTTTCAGTTACTTACGCGTAAAGGTATATTTCCCTATGATTACATTAACTCTTGGGATAGGCTCAATGAAACCGATTTACCCTGTAAAACAGCATTCTTTAATCGTTTGCGCAATGAAGAAATCTCAGATGAAGACTACAATCATGCTAAACACGTTTGGCAAACATTTAATATAAAAACACTAGGGGACTATTCAGACCTATATTTAAAAACAGATGTACTGCTCTTGACTGATATATTTGAAAACTTTAGAAAAACTTGTATGTTCACGTATAAGTTAGATCCGCTTCACTACTTTACGGCTCCTGGTTTAGCTCTAGATGCAATGTTAAAAACGACGAACGTTAAACTCGAGTTGCTTACTGATATTGAAAAAATAATGTTTTTAGAACAGGGGAATTCGTGGCGGTGTTTCTCAATGTTCGAATAGATATGCTAAAGCAAATAACAAATATATGAATGCAGATTATGATCCAAATTTCGATTCTAAATATTTAATGTATTTTGATGTTAATAATTTATATGGGGCTGCAATGTCTGAATATCTTTCATATGGAGAATTTGAATTTTTAGATGGTACCAGTCCAGATATAGTACGTTTAGACATACTTAATATTCCCGATGATTCTGATGTAGGATATATTTTTGAATGCAATTTACACTATCCAGTATCTTTACATGAAATTCACAGTGACTTACCTTTGGCGCCTGAACATATGATACCACCATTACTTTCTAATAAATCAAACTTAAAGAAATTACTTACCACTTTATATCCAAAACTCAACTATATTATTCACTACAAGAATTTAAAAATGTATTTAAGCTACGGTTTAGAACTGAAAAAGATTCATAAGGTTCTTCGGTTTAAACAAGCTCCTTGGTTAAAAGAATACATTGATTTGAATACAAAATTAAGACAACAGTCAAAAAACAGTTTCGATATATGCTTTTATAAAAATATGATAAATTCGGTTTATGGAAAGATGATGGAAAACGTACGGAAAAGGAAAGATGTGAAATTAGTGACCAAATGGGAAGGACGGTTTGGAGCTCGTAGTTACATAGCGAAGCCTAATTTTCAGAGTTGCACTGTGTTAGACAAAGATCTAGTATTAATAGAAATGAATAAATTAGAGGTTTACTTAAACAAACCCATTTATGTAGGTTTCTCTATTCTAGATATTTCAAAAACCTATTTATATGAATTTCACTATAGTTATATAAAATCGCAATTTGCTAACAAAGCAAAGCTGCTGTACACAGATACGGATAGTTTGATATACGAGTTTAGCGTTGAAGATATTTACTCTTATATCAAACAAGATATTCATAGATTTGATACTTCCGATTACGATCCTCATAACAAATATCATATTCCATTATCAAATAAAAAGGTTCCTGGTATTATGAAAGATGAAAACAATGGTAACATCATGCTAGAGTTTGTAGGACTTAGATCTAAAATGTACATTTACAGAGTTCAGGATAGGATAATAAAAAAAAAGTCAAAGGGATCTTCCTTAGCAAGTATTAAGCAAATTTCTTTTGACGATTATAAGAATGCTTTGTTTTATAAACAGACTGTACAGAAACAGCAATGTTTAATTAGATCAGTCAAACATGATGTCTGTACTATTAAACAAAACAAAATTGTTCTTAATCCAAGTGATGATAAAAGAATTCTTAGTACCTCAACCACTGATACTAAACCTTGGGGGTATAACTATACACACAGAAATGACTTGTAAAGCTTCAACCACTGGCTCAAATAAAGAATGCAATTTATTTGATCTAGATTAACATATAATATTTTTTAGTTATAAAACTTCAGTGTTATGTTTATACCTGCACAAGTACGCCGTTTTTCGTTTTTGGATGTATCTAAAAATAGGATACCTTTCAATCTGCCCGAGTTTGAACTATATATTAGTATAAATGTATTGTAGAGAAAAATAGTAGTAGTAGTAACCGTCCTGTTTAAAAAAATCCAGTTTGTTAATAACATACCAGTTAGTTTATTTGAGAAATGTATAACAAAATTTTTATTTAAAATTGTCAATGTTTATGGCTGTTTACTAAATTACTTAATAATTCAAACATGTAAAAGATATTGTAAAAACATGTAAAAATATTAATAAATAGACTGTGATTGCTAAATGATTTATTGTTTCTTCATAATTTGTAAAGGTACAGTAATAATAATAATAATAAAGTAATTATAATATTCTTATGCTGTTTGAGAGTGGATTGTATTTGACTATCTTATCATGAAGTATAAGGCAATGACAAGATGTATATGGCAAAACGTTTCTGCTAGTTTCAAATTCTAATCTAATATCGACAGTACCAGATTTTAACGCTTCGTTTTGTCTAAAACAATCTATGACTACTAATGGTGCAATACTTCCTAAATCTTCAGGATTAAAAAGTGGTTCATTTTCCTTTTCGTAGTATGATTGCTGAAACTGAGCATACATCTCATATAACAACGCAGTCTGTTTATTCTCGAGCCTCAAATTTAAGTTATCGTACGGGAAAATTTCTGAATTTAAATATAGTTTCATGTTGGTTAAATAGCAATGATCAAAACAACTGTAGTTGCTCATGTATCTATTTTTTCGGTTGGTTTGGAAACCAACAATCACAAATCTTGGTTTTTCTATTTGTGTTGTTGTTTTAATGTTCCATGTATGACGTTGCGTTTCTTGTAGAAGTTGATATTCATGCAACTCCCATCCTCTAAACGGAATATGCAAATCCTGATTCTGTGCAACGCATTCTATTAAATTAATTCGTTGAGTATCATCAACGGCTACAAGCGGCATTTTCCATAAAACTTTGTTTAAAACAACTTTTATTTCTTCATCGGGTGTAGGATTAATTATAGCATTAGTATCAAAACTAGAACGTAGTAAAACTAACTCATGACGGAGGTTTAAAATAATTTTTTTAAAATCTTCGCATAATCCGAGAACCATTGAAAGGTTTATTGCAACATTAAAATTCCCATTGGCATCAACTATTTGCGAATCATCCATAGGAAACCACCCAGCGTTTTGTAAATGTTTACTTTGATTGCTATTATATGAAACATATCCCTTCATTATAGACGTTTATCCAGGATTCCGAACACGATCTACAATGACACCACCAATCTCATATCTAATTTCATCAAAAAGCAGCAAAATCGCATTATTTACAAACTTTGCTGTCTGAGAAGGCTTCCATCTGTTCTAATTAATTTGCCTTCTATGTACAGCATGCTCTTCGATGGTAAGGTGTATACATCTTGTTGTTGTATAGGGATTCGAATTTCATGATTATTGTTTAAAGATGTGTTAGCATAAGGTTGATGAGTATGTTTTTTAGTATTAACAATTGCATTGTCGAAGTAAACTTTTTCACGCACGTTCAGTATTTCACTATTCATTCTAATTTTTAATTAAATAAATGCAGTCCTAACGATTGTAGAAACTGCCGGTTTTGTGTTGTTAGCGGTCTTGAAACAATCAATCGAGTGTCGATTGCTTTGAAATTTCCAGCATTTATAGCAATTCTTGACATGTTGCGTGCATTATACTTAATACCCATGGCTATTGCAGATTTTTTTTAAATGCAACCTTACAGTTAGCAGTTCTCCTCTGAAATTAACTAAATTTCCATCTTGATCTAACACTTTAACTATTATTTCATTTATTATACGTGACCTGATTGGTAGATATATAATCGTAGGTGGGCACTCGACAATTTTAAAACCTGCAGGAACTTGAGGAAAAAATTTGTGTATTACATGGGCTGGTTTACTATTTAAATAGAATCCACTTGCAATACTACAATCGATTAAAACTGCATTTACTTGACAAATGTTGATCGCGTAGTCTGCTTGATGCGTGACAAATGCTAGCAATTTTCGCGGATTGAAACCAAGTAGAGAACCAATTGAATCCTTTTTGGTAAAATCTACATCTAGACTACATTTAATACTACATTTAAGTGTATTATTGTCAGCTGTAATTTCTATATACACTGGCGTCTTTCTAGCGCTTCGTGATTGTTACATACGACCACGCCATCTTTTATCACCTAAAGTTTTTTGAAGATATTTATTAATTTCTCTAATCTCATAAGCACCTTCAGGTATTTCTATGAATTCTCCGTTAGATCCATAATAAAATTTATTATTTATTCCTTTTTCTATGTTTGGAATTGTGTTATAAGACTCAAAATTTGTTAATCCTAATACGTACTCCGAATCATTATCCAAGTTTATAGGCGGATTAAAATTGCTTGTTAAAACTGAAGTGTTTCCCGTTAGAGTAAAAGTGTACGACATAACAACTTCGTACGCAGTTCTATGCACTACTTAAAAATTGTAAGCATAAATGACCGCAAAACACAGTACCGTACGATTGTTCTTGGGTAATGTTATAAAAAATTTTACATTTACCCCCGCTATTCAAATAACTTATCAACTCTGTTGGCGGTCGCAAGTTTCCGTAGCTGTCATAGTAAATAGCGCTACTACCGTACTTTTTGTAAGAAGTCCAATGCGTGCCTAAACCTTCTATTCCATCTAAATTAATTATACCACATTCTTTTAAATTAACTTTCTTGGGAAGATTGTTTCTCATGAACACTCCACGGAAATATGGCACTTCTAATTGCTTAACAAACTCTATTAATTCTACATTGCTTAGTGCTCGATTAGGTAAAATCAAGTTGCGTTCCTTTGAGGTTTTGCAGGGGCTAAAAAAAGACCAAAACCTTTTTTATAAGGTTTGATGTACATGCCGTTTCCGACTGCAATGTCCTCCATTGCCTTGTATGACGTTGTTTTTCCGCTAGTTGTTCCTTAGCTATTTTAGTATCTGAAACTGCTTTTGCAACAGCAGCTGCACCTCCAGTAAGAGTACCAAGAGCGCTTAGGCCTGCAAAAATTGGTATTAGTGGTAGAAAACCTCCTGTTTTAGGAATTGATATAATACGAGCTGATTTAATATGCTTCTTTTGTTTTGCTGTATTGGCTGCCTTAATTGCTATGTTGATTGCATCCATAATATTAGATCCTTTAGCCTTTTTTAAAGCTGTACGTGCTTGTTTGATAATACTTTTAATACCTAGCGTACTTCTTATTTTACGTTTCTTTATCAGTTTTCTTATTTTATTGATATTTTTTGTTCTCAGTGATGCACAGGCACCCATACCAAGTTTAACTTTAGCTTTTATTGCGGTAGCTACTCCAAATGCTGCTACTTTTTCACCTAAAGACGAGTCACCAGAATTTAGTCTTTCTGTAGCTAACTGAGCTAACTTCGAATCTGCTTGATGACGTTTAGATAGATCCTTTTCTTTGGAGTATGCAATATCGTGCTCCTTACAAGCCTCGTCTAACTTGTTTATTCCCTTGTCTCCCCGAGCTAACCGTTCGATTAGTTTTGTACTCGGACGGCAAAATTTGTAACCCGGAATATACGCTTCAAATGGTAAATTGTTAATTACAGTATTTAATAGTCCGTTCCCAGTAGTTTTAGAATTATTATATGTAATCATTAGCGTACAACTATCCTCTCAAGCTGTGCAGTAAATAAATAAAATATTATGAATTAATGATTCTTTATATACTCGCCGTTTCTTATATATAATTCCACTTTTTTTTACAAATCAAATTTATTACTTGCAAACATGCGTGTTGTAAAACAATCAACACCTTTAACCATAAACAATAATGACATTGGCGTGCAATCCTTAGCTAAAAAGAAAAAACATAGCGTTCTTCTGCCTTCATCTATTCGATGTCTAGTTGTTGGTCCATCAAATTGCGGTAAAACCAACATTATGATTGGGCTGATAGAACATCCTAATGGTTTAAAGTTTGAAAACGTATATGTTTATTCTAAATCACTTTATCAACCAAAGTATCAATACCTTGAAAGTCTACTGCAACCAATAAAAGGGATAAAATATTATACATTTTCCAGTTCTGATAATATTATATCACCATCTGATGCTCGAAATAATTCTATATTTGTTTTTGATGATGTAGCTTGCGATAAACAAGGTATCATTAGGGAATATTTTAGTATGGGGCGTCATAAACAAGTAGACAGTTTTTACCTTTGTCAAAGTTATACTCGTATACCTAAGCACTTACTACGTGATAATGCTAATCTTTTAGTTTTATTTAAACAAGATGATTTAAACTTAAAACACATATATGACGATCACGTCAATACTGACATGAAGTATGATAAATTCCGTGAAATATGTGCTGCTTGTTGGCAAGACAAATACGGTTTCTTAGTTGTAGACAAAGATAGTGATCCAGGTCAAGGAAGGTACCGAATAGGTTTTGATCACTTCATACATATTTAAACCTTGAGGGACGCAAGTATCGTTAGTATCGAAGAATTTTTTTTACTACAATAAACTTTTACACAATAAACAAGGAGGCGATAAAACTTAAAAAAATTTTAATTAAGAAAAGAAACATTGGAAAAAACAAACTGCGTCAGTTAAAAGATAATGAAGTCGTTCGAGTGGAATCAATTTTACACATAACATCACGATTAGAAACTATTGCTAATAAACTGGATGGGGAAAGTGTGGTAAAGAAATAAAAATTTAAAGAAGAAGAACTGCCTCATAGCAGTGTAAAAAAAATTAAACCTAAATTGCTAGAAAGGAACGTTGACTATATTGATTCGCCGGTTATTGCTCAGCATATACCAAATATAAAAAATGATGCCATAGAGGTAGATGATGATGATGATGATGATGTTGAGAATGAACACGAAGCAGAAATTAATCGAAATGCACAAGAAGCCCGGGAATATATTCAAAGCTTTGCCGATTCACCTGGTATGACACATTATATCGAACAGCTACATCCGCTATCTCGAGAATATATTTACAATATGTTTAAAGATGTTAAGAACGAATTTGATCATAAATATGGTATTAGGTTTTACCCTGATTCAAATGGTCTTATGATAGGCAATTCGAATTTCGCGTTGGATGATGAAAATGTTCTAATAAATGATTTAAAATATAAAGGTACTCCTGGATTATACGAACTACTGTTTAAAAAATATCCTGTCGGGTACAGTCATCAAGATCTAAAGTCGTACCTTGATATTGTGAAAAGAACAAATGCTAATAGAAGGTATTATTCTGAAACAGAACAAATTCAGGGTAATACTTCATATAAATACAAAAATATAATATCTACATTAAACATACTTCCCCAAACACCCCGTAGACCTAGAACATTACCCTATAGAAAGCGTCTTGGAGACGGTATGACAATGGAAGTATCAAATAACGCTATAGATTATTTATATTGGAATGATCCCAATGAACTTGTTGATAGATTACGACTTTTAGTTTCATCTCAGACTGCTGGACACACAGGTCACGGCAACGAAATAAATTCGATCATTGAAGAATTGCGTGAGGCGAAAGTAATTAGATGATATGACAATTGACAAATTTGGAAGGCACTTAAATAACCGTAAAATAGATATAAGTGAACAGGAATATGAAAACAAAAGTGAAGGTTTTGAAACCTTGATTGAGTACAAGTTACATATGCTACATTACACGGTAGTAGCAACGTTTTACTCTAATACATTCCTCGACGGTGACAAGACATTCTTATTTTCAACATTAAACATAATTATGAATTTCTTATGAGGAAGCAGTCATTGAGAATATTAAAGGATACCCGCAAGACATTGAAATTCTTATAAACGAAAAAAGTTATGTAATTGCACAGTTACAAGGATTTTTGCTTAAACGTATGGATGTAATCAGCTTTCGTGACAGCGGTGCTATTATAAACAATACCACAATGTTTCTTGATTTTATATTAAAAGTACCTTTTAAAGCAAGTGGAGCCCACGACATTCAAACATAGAAGTATTAATTGTATTTAATAAATCCTGATTAGAAAAAAAGTATTATGATAGTTGCTCAATCAAAAGTGAAAGAGGATATAGTAAATGAACTTCATAAACCAACAAGAATAAATTTCAGGAGACGCAAAGTGATAGTAAAAGGTTTAAATGACCTTCTTCAGACCGATTTGATTAAAATGCTACCATATTCGCAAACAAACAAAGGATTTAAATACATTTTAGTAGTTATTGATTGTTTCTCCAAATACGTATGGGCTGTACCACTTAAAAGTAAAATGGGTATTGATGTTACTGCTGCAATGAAAACAATTTTAAATAAATTTAAAAATCCGCCAAGAAATTTGCCGTCTGATTTTGGTAAAGAATATTATATCAAACACTTTCAATCCTTAATGCAGACATATGGCATAAACCATTATAGTGTTTTTTCTACAAAGAAAGCATGCATTGTGGAACGTGTAATTAGAACTTTAAAGGGAAAATGTGGCGCTTGTTTAACCTGAACGGTTCTTACAATTGGATAAAAAATTTAAGCGATATTGTGAAACAATACAACAATACAGTTCACAATACTATCGGAGTCAAACCTGTAAAAGTTGATAAATCAAATGAAAAAACTATTCTTAAATCATCATTTACCCACATCAAACTTGCAACCAAAATACCAAAATATTCAATTAAAGACAGTGTGAGGATTAGTAAACACAGGGAAGCATTTACGAAAGGTTACACGCCAAACTGGTCAAATGTAATTTTTAAGATTAAAAAGGTAAACGTAACCAATCCGACAACATATATATTAGAAGATCAAGACGAGAAAGAAATCAAAGGTGCATTTTATGAAACGGAGTTGCAAAAGGTTAAACATCCAGGAATTTACCTGGTAGAAAAAGTCCTAAGAAAGAGTGTAAATAAAGTATTTGTAAAATGGTTAGGCTTCTCTAACGTACACAATAGCTGGATCGATAAAAATAATGTTTGCTAGAAGTTGTTATAATAATAGTTAATAAGGCTAACATTGTAAATTATATTAAAATAGATAATACAGACAAAATCTTTCTATTGTTTTTTATTATTATCAAGCCATTCTTTTAATAAGAAGATATTTTGTTTTGCATATTGCAAATTATTATTGCTGTGTCTACAACAATGGATGTTATATTTTAAACGATTGTTGATTTTTAACTCCGATAGCTTAGGACAACCTAGTTCAAGCATATCAGTTACAAAGTTTTGCATTATATATGTTTCAATCAATTTTTTCTTTTCTAGACCCTTCACAAATACTTCTTCACCGGGTCGGATAATTTGCTTCAAATAAAGCGCTATATATGATGACACCATTCCAGCCGTTGAAGATTCATCCCAAGAAATACCATGAATATTCCTTGTCACCCAGTCGTTATGTTTTATATGATCTTGACTCAAACAACTGGACTGCATTGGCAGTTTAAAAATTTGATGCCAAACATCACCTTTCAACAAGTCCAAAACCGCAATTTCTTTACACACAAACTCGTTTTTCTTGTATTTAAATCCCTGAATATCAATTATATACATGTTTGTATGTAAATATATGCAGTAAACTTCGATTAATTAAATTAATATCAGGAGCAATCTCCTTATATAGCAGATTACCACCATCTGCGTACTTTGCTAACCCACTTTTCAACCTATCACAAGAGTGAACACATTTTGAATTGAAACCGGCCCATGTGTATTTGCAGCCTCTAAACATAAATCAAAACCATAAATCAGAATCCACTTTAGTTAAACACAATTGACTTGAATGCGATATTTTGCATCTGTCATACTTTATAACTTCTCGCTAGAAAACCAAATTCAAAACATCTACACACATTTTCTCTGCACTTACATTTTTCAACATACGTGTGTTTTGAAATATGTGTCATTAAAAGTAATATAACGCCGATCCTAATTCAAAACGTGCCCACAAGTATTTTACATTTGAAAGTATATAAGAATTCAGGTTTTCACATTTTACATTAAAAGTATATAACGCCGATTCTAATTCAAAACGGTGCACGTGTAACTTTTGCTAGAAAACCGATTTCAAAACAGCTACACACATTTTTCTCTGCACTTACATTTTTCAACATACGTGTGTTTCATTGAAAGTAATATAAAGCCGGTCCTAATTCAAAACGTGACAGACGTATTTTACATTGAAAGTATATAAGAATTCATGTTTCCACAACTATTTTACATTGAAATGTTTTCACGACTATTTTACATTGAAATTATATAGGGCCGATCCTAATTCAAAACGTGACAGACGTATTTTACACATGGAAAATACGTCTGTCGCGTTTTGAATTAGGACCGGCCCTAAATACCTACTCACTTTAAGTACCGAAAAAGCTGATGCCCTCTTTCGGGGACCTGTTTTAGTCTGGTTCCTTACTAAAGACCCCATTAATTTGGTTAAACCTATAGTTCGGCTCTTTAGCTCATTGAAACGCGCAAGCCATTCTACCTGTTCTAATATTTTAGAACTTCGTCAAGGTACAGGTCCGTTCAGGATATATATATATATATATATATATATATATATATTGGCAAGTGACTCAAATTCAGCCACGAGGGCATCCCGTCGACGCGTTTCGCCCTAATTGAGGCTCATCAGGACAGGAGTAGCAAAGTTGTAAAATTCAACACAGACACCTTATAGGAAGTACAGCATCACCTAGCTCACAATTTGTGTCTTCGTGTCATTTCACCTGACATCGCAAGTTTTAACAACAGTCGACACGGAGGAGATCCGGCTCAACTGCCTCTTTCCATAGCCAAAAGTTTTATTTAAGAGAAAAGTAGGTTTAATGAGTCTTAAATTAAACAAAGTAAAAAGGAATTATTGGCAAGTGACTCAAATTCAGCCACGAGGGCATCCCGTCGACGCGTTGAGCCAGATCTCCTCCGTGTCGACTGTTGTTAAAACTTGCAATGTCAGGTGAAATGACACGAAGACACAAATTGTGAGCTAGGTGATGCTGTACTTCCTATAAGGTGTCTGTGTTGAATTTTACAACTTTGCTACTCCTGTCCTGATGAGCCCCAATTAGGGCGAAACGCGTTGACGGGATGCCCTCGTGGCTGAATTTGAGTCACTTGCCAATAATTCCTTTTTACTTTGTTTAATTTAAGATTCATTAAACCTACTTTTCTCTTAAATATATATATATATATATATATATATATATATATATATATATATGATGTGTTAAGGGTTTCGAGAGGTCAAGAAAACCTTAATTCTATAAATAAATCCCACGAATCCGCAAATGACTTACAACCGTACCTCTACGCACATAGACAAACATTATTAAACAAGACCCTACACCAGATGATTTGGAACGAAAACTTCTTTCCACACTTAAATGCACTCAAACAAAAAAACACGGCACTTATCCACCAACGTTATCTTGACGGATAAAAGACACAAACATAACTACCCGGACAGAGACATAAAAGTACTACCTCTCCTTGAACCGAGGCTCTGCCCCGGAGACCGGAGACCGATTTCCTGGAATTCTAAGAGCTCTGCTCTTGACGACCAGAAGCAACAAGATAAAACCATTAACCCGACTTTGAAACGATCCAACCCCCTAATATGTAGAATTTGCATGCTTCTACATATTAGCAACCCTGTCTCTTACAAATAATAACCAACAGTAGTAGTATAAGTTAATTTTAAGTAGTAGAATAGGGAATTTCTTTTCTTTTTAACAAACGCTAAATTTTAAGAACTTATACATACCCGAGGCAAACAATACAGCAAACAAATCCTTTCCTCTGAAAGAACCTAATTTTTTATTTATGTAATAGTATAAGTTCAAACATGTACAAAATTATACTAATTGAATTCAACCTTTTATTAACCTGGGCAAACATAAACACAAATTAACATTACAAACACACTTCACACACACACACACACACACACACACACACACACACACACACACAACACACACACACGCGCACAAAAACACACAAAACACCTCTTATGCAATGTGCAAACACAAAACACCATTCACACACTTACATTGCCTTTTCAACATCTGGATTTCCGGCTGCCGATGGTCGAGACTGATAAGGCAACATCCGTCGAGCGTTCCTCTTTGAAGATTGGGATATCCGGCTTCCGATGGTCCTGGTCCTAAAGGGAGAACGTAACACGGATACCAACATCACACACAACACACATACACACAACTCTCTCTCCCTCACATACACACACACACAAACACGCACACACACACCTAAACACACGCTTCCATTGCCTTTTCAACATCTGGATTTCCGGCTACCGATGGTCCGGACTGACAAGGCAATATCCGTTGTGCGTTCTTCCTTGACGACTGGGAGATCCGGCTGCCGATGGTCCTGGTTGTAGAAGGAACGTAACATGGACCAACATCACACACAACACACATACACACAACCATCTCCCCCCCAAACACACACATACGCACATAACACATAATGGTTACTTTCTGTGGGGAAGCCAGGTCTGCTTAAATTATAGGTAGCAGACTATTGAAACGTTGGAACAAATAAATAAAAATAGAAATAAAAGTGACCCCCGAGCGTCGAAGACGTTTATTAGCTGATGCTATCAACCTCAAGTGGCGTAGAGTATGGGCCCGGGACCGCTTCTCGTTGACGCAATGTCACCGGTGCTACGAGTACGGCCATAGATCGATGGAGTGCAGGGAGAAGGTACAGTGGTGCGGTAGCTGTGCCGAAGTCGGTCACGAATTGCCGAAAGGCAGTCCCCTGCTGTGTGGTTTGTGCAAGGGCAAACGACAGAAAAGGCGGTGGCGCAAAAGTCAATACGCGCCACCACACCAAGTCGAGTAGATGTCCCACGATGCTACGGTTGAAGAACGCAATCACACGTAACATCGACTATGGACTGTAAAGATAAAAGATATTCTATAAGAAGAAAAAAGATTAAATTCATGCAACTAAATCTCGGGAAAAGTAAAGGGACAACAAATAACTTCGTGAAGTTATTTATCGAAAATAATAGCGACATCGGGCTTATACTGGAACCGCACCTGTATAGCCATACAATAACGGGTTTTGGGAGGATGGTTGCCGTATTAAACACAGATTGCGAACGACCGTGTAGCAGGATAATAATAAATAATGGGACGTGCGCCGGAATAATTTTAAATAATTTATCTAACGAATTTTTAACGACGGCCGAAATCACGTCAGGGGGAAATACGTTCTACGTAATAAGCGCGTACCTCCCGCCGATCAATTCCCGGCGGGAAATCCCCAAATTGAAAAATTGATAAATCAAGTAGATTATATTATTCGGCATAAATAAAAATCTAATCATCGGGGAAGATTTTAATGCTAAGTCGCCACTATGGGGCAGCACTATCGAAGACGATAGAGGCTCGCAGGTTGCTAATCCTTTTACGGAATGGAACCTTAGTGTGATAAACATTAATGATTCACCTACGTTTGAGGAGCATAGGGGCAGCAGTTTTATGGATATTACTGCAGCCCCGCACGAAATGTTAGAAACGATTTGTAATTAGAAATTAAGGTTGGACGAGGAAACGCTCTCTGACCATTAATTAATAACATGGGACGTAGAAACCAAAACAAGCGCAAACGAGCAGCTAACTATATTTCCGCGGTTCTGTAATAAAAAGCAAATTGGGAGCGGTTTAAACAACAATTTGACAAAAGTATCCCTGCGCTCGAAAATGAGCTATTTAACTGCCGAGAGGCCGACGAAGTAGAAACACTCGCGATAAAATTAAATGACGCGGTGGTAGACGCGTCGTCATATTCCATGCCGTGTAGGAAGACATTTAAAGACAGCGTGCCCTAATGGACCCGGGAACTAACTACCAAGCGGGCAGAAACGCGTAACCTAAGACGTCGCTACCAACGCGCCTCGGGAGAAATAAGAGAACAAGGGCTAATCGAACATAATCAGAGTAACCGCAAATATAAAATATTAAGAGAAGAAACGCGAACGAATAAATTTAAAGAATTCTGCACGCGAAACTCAGAGATAGGACCCTGGAGAACCGCATACCGCATAATTGAGGAAAACAACAAAAAATCGCTCTCGATAATATAAAGAAAACAAATGGCGAATACACAGAAGGTTTTAAAATCACGGCGGAATATTTACTAGAGAAATCCTTCCCATCGGATAATACCGAGGGGGATGAAGAGTCGCACGATTTAGTAGGTCGGGAAGCTGCAGAGGCGCAAGGAACAGGTGCCGATAAGGCAATCCTAGTTCACGAGGTCGTCAGTGCTCTTAGGAGGATGAACTCTAAGAAGGCACGGAGGGCATGATGGAATCACTTCAGACGCAGCTCTGGAGGCGTGCCTGTTAGCCCCGTGTGTCTTTACCTGGTTATTTAATCTTTGTTTAAAAAGGGGCGTTTTTTCCGCGTTGCTGGAACATCCAGAACGTGAAATTTATACGCAAACCTAAAAAAGCGGATGCGTCAGACCCGGGCAGCTATCGTCAAGTTAGCTTGCTACCGTTGCTAAGGAAAGTTTTAGATCGCGTTTTCACTACGCGCGTTGAGCACTTAGTGCGAGACAGCGGCGGTTTTAATAACCGACAGTTCGGTTTCATAGAGAGCAAGTCGACTATCAACGCGTTAGAGTTCGTTGTCGGGAAAATTAAGCAGGCAAAAGATGTTAAAAAGTATTATGTCGTTGTTGCTTTGGACATTTCAGGAGCACTTGATGCTGCCTGGTGGCCATTAATAGTTTGCGAGTTAGATGGTAGGGGTTGTCCGTAATACTTGATGTCTTTGGTCAAGAGTTATTTCTCGGGGCGATTGGCACAGGTTGAAATTCCAGGTGAAGTTTTGTCGCGTGAGGTGGAAAGGGGATGCCCGCAGGGGTCATGCTCTGCTTTCACATTTTGGAAGTTGTTGTATGAGAGCATCTTTAGAGTCAAGTTGCCCGCAAGATGCTTAATCGTTGGGTTTGCGGATGACACGTTTTTAATTGTAAGATCGAGATTGTTAATGGGTATGCGCACAAAACCGAACGAGGCGCTTAATAAATTACACGAATGGTCGCAGGCGGTAAAATTTAAATTTAACACGGGAAGTCAGAGGTGCTTTATTGCGGCACGAAACCAAGACAGCGACCCCCTAGGCTAGACCTAGGAGGGGAGAAAATCCCGTTTAAAGATTCTATTACCTACCTCGGCGTCAAGATCGACAATAAGTTAAATTGGAAAGCTCACGTACAATACGTTAAAAGTAAGGGCGGCGAAATATCAAATAAAATGATGGCGGCGGCTAAAATAAAGTGTGGTTTCAGGGGCAAATCGCTGAGAACGGATTATGCCGGAGCAATTGAGCAGACAATGCTGTACGCAGCTTCTGTATGGGCAGAAGGTTGTAAAGTCAGGGAGATGCGTCAATTGACGAGCGTACAACGCACAACCGCGGTAAAAGCGGCGAGGGCGTACAGGACTACCTCGACGGAGGCGGTCCTGGTGAACAGTAGGACTCTCCCTATCGAATATATCGTTAGGGAGATTAGATATAGGCGATTACTAAATATAGGGAAAGGGCGCGAAATTATCGAAGGTCTTAATCTTGGTAATAGGGAAGTTACGAGAAAGATCGTTGTATCTGAGATGGGGCACCCGGCTGATATTAGAGGAATCGAGTTTGTCGAAGGTAATGGGGACGCGATAGGTATCAGAATGTATACGGACGGTTCACGTATGGACGATGGGCGACCAGACACGGCGTTTGTTGTGTGAACACCTCGACAGACCTCCAAGCGGATTTTCGGATGCTAAAGGAATATATTAACGAGGTAAGAAAAAATTGTGTCGGTTTTGCTCGCATAAGCATTGATTTATAATAATTAATAGATTCGGAATAATTTAACAAGCGCGTTTTGTGCGTAGTGGCGCTAGCTGGTGTAATGTTTATGGGAGTTCACCTAATAATTTGGGTTATGCTTTTTACAATTTAATGCACTGCACAACGCTTAATGCTTATAGATTTTTAATTATATATTAACATAAATATTTATATTTATTTTTATATTTATATTTTTGCCTGCTTTTATTGTTTGTGGCTCGATTACATTTGTTTGACGTTCTGCCGCCATTTTTGGTGGCAGCTTATATATGTAGGAAGTAAGATTGTTTGAAAACATTGTAATTACAATATAAATCAGTTAGGGAATGATAGGGATAGCTAGGGACGGACTTACTCTAACAAATTACGTAGACCAGGAAAGACGAATTTGTAAATTTATAGAGCAGGTAAAATAGCTGGATTCACTATTAATATATTTGGCGTATTCTTAGAAAATTTGAATCCATTTTAAATTAGCTAGCTAGATTTGAATAGTTTTAAGTCGACCCCTCATGTCGCACCGGTAAGCAGAGCAGGCAGCTGCTATCCGACATCACAGATCCCTCCCCATTCATTTTGTTTGTGTCTTGTCGATCGGGCACACTCCAAGGTCAACGCTAGGGATATCATCAATCAAACCCTATTCTTAGTTTTTGTTTCAGTTGTTAGATCTTTATTTAGGATGTGTTAATTTTGAAGTTAGAATAATTAGGAGCACGTTTATATTTTCGCGTTTAAACCCAATGTAGTACCTTTGGGTAGAGTATTGGGGACGTGGCCGCAATCATGACGGCCCTTAATTAAATTATAATGTTGTTTATGCATTAGCAAAATTTCGAGGATATTTAGAATGATCCAAAGTTGTGGTCGCCACGGATCACCAACCCTTGAGGTGACTTATGTCACTGCAATCACCTTCTGGTCGCTTAACCAGATGGGTGCTACAGTTACAACGTTACGACTTGGAAATAAAATATATACGGTGTCACACGAATCCTGTCCTCGCAAAATTAACTGTTGTGAAGAATCAATCGATGTTACTACCCCAATTAGTGTAACACTTCCTTCAGTTCCAATGCAGGAAATGCGAGAAAAACAACTTGCAAATCCTGATGTAAAAAAATTATTGACTGTTTTGAAAATAAAAGTCGCCTGAAAACGATTTTTGTAAATGGGCCGATAAAGGGTAAATAATGATGGGTGGTATTCTTTATCGGTACACTCCGGAAGAAGATTTCGAAGATGTGCAATTAGTAATCCCTAGTGCTGAAATCAAGAATGTCTTACATGAATTCTACGATTCTCCTCTAGCTGGTCATTATGGTGTCGAGAAAACCTTGCAATGGGTCGTCAGTAAATATTTTTGGTGTACTATGTGTAAGGATATCACGACTTACGTTCGAAAATGTATCGAATTCCAGAGATATAAAATCAGTAATTTGAAGCCTGCAGGATTATTGTAAACCCCTACAATGTCACGCCTTTTTGAAACACTGGCCGTTGATTTATTTGGACTGTTTCCCGACGGAAAGTGGCGAAAAATGGATTTTTGCTGTTAAGGATACAGCCACTCGTTGGATAGAATTATTACCTTTAGTACAAGCAACTGCAGAAGCTTGTGCCATGTGCCTTATTGATGAAATCATTCTTCGCTATGGCACTCCGCGCCGTGTCGTTAGTGACAATGGTAACCAGTTTGTTAGTAATGTAATGCAAAAAGTAGCTTTTTGTTTGTGTTTTAAACAGAGTCTAATACCGGTTTATCACCCGGAGTCTAATTCTGAGGAGAGACAAGTCGTGATTCTAAAACACAATTGTCCATTTTTGTTAGCCTGAATCACAGCCAATGGAAAGATGCTTTACCGAGCATTTCTTTTTGCGATGAAGAGTGCTAAAAATTCTAGTACCGGTTTTACTCCTAGTTATTTGAACTTTTCCCGAGAAATACGTACTCCGTTCGATGTACATCATGATTTCCGAGCTGTCGTAGAAAATAATACATTTGTAGCAGAAATTACGCCTTACGTGAAATTCGTAACTTCTAACCTTCAACGTGCAAAGGAAAAATTAGAATCCCCCCAAATGATTATAAAACAATATTCTGATCGTCATCGGAGAGACGCTGACGATTATGCTACTGGTGATAAAGTTTTAGTGGATGTGCATATTTCCAGCAAAGCAAGCTACGCCTATACTGCTAAGTTCGCGCCGCATCGCGATGGTCCCTATTTAGTAAAGAAGAGGATATTTCCTACCTCTTACCAAATCAGTCCCATAGATGATCCTACCAAACTGTTAGGTAATTATTATGTTTCGACTCTACGTCGCTTTATAGCCGATGAGGATAAATCGTCGCCTCAACCCGTTCGTACCATACGTAGAAGAGGTCATCTGAGAAAACGGAAAACTCTCACTCTCAGGTAACTTCCGTTGATAATTCCTATCTCTGATTCGTAGTGAATTGACGGTAGAACAGTAATGATTATTTTTTCGGTTAAACATGCCATTATTAGAAAAATTACATTCGTCTGACCATAGGATGTAATTTGGAAAAGATCTCTCTTCTAATATTATCTAACAACCAGTTCCAAAACTAAACTCGTTTATCTTGATCCCCTGGATGTAAATGTTGCACTAATATAATCTTATATGGTTTATAATAATACTTTTTAAAATTAGGCAAATTGTTTCTGTGGAAATACCACATTCGGTTGCAGCTTGCCGTGTTAGACATTTGAGAATAAACTTCAAACAAAGCAAGTACTTGTTCTTCTACTGGTTCAGTCACTATACGTGGTTGTCTTTTTCGTCCAGATTTATTAAAGCTTCCCCTTTCTCGTAGCGAAGTCTCAAACCTTGAAAATATTTTCGTACTTGGGAGATTTCTCTGTGGGTAGTGTTCTGAGTACAATCGCAACGCATAGTAGCATTTTTTTGGCATGAAAAATACACTGCTAGCATCTTTACCTTCTCAGTATTTGAAAAATTTATTTTAGAATATCGTAATAATAGTGTTTAAAATTATAACAAACACTAAAGGTGCCATCTAATTATAACTGAAATTGTTTTTTTTGTCGTCAATTGTTTTGATGGATAGTATGATTTTTGTAAAAGTAAAAATAAGAAATGTTAAATATCTTGGTTATTTTTTATTCTAGGAATACTTAATGTTTATACTTTTCTAAAATCAAAGGTATTTCCTATCCAAAACTATTATAATATGTAGGGTGTTCCATTAAGAATTTCAAAGTTGGTTACATTTCCGGCTAAACCGAAAGTGATAGAAAAAATGTGTTTAGTTGCCTTAAGTGATAATGAAATACACTGACACTTTCTCCATTTAACCTACTTTCTATCTCTAAGAATAAGCGAATTACCAATGGTAGACACGTTAAATTTGGCACCTTGTATATGATTAATTAAAGCTTTAATTGCATTCCTAACGGGTTTTGCACATGCAAAGGCCTTTATTCTTAACGATTATAAAAAAAAATATTTGCTTTCATGGCAACTAAAACGTGTCTTTAATGCATAGCTTATAAAGATTAAAGCGTTATCAAGATTGATGTGGTTCTTAGGCTAAATAGAGCGAATGTTTTGTGCAGGGAGAATGTACTTTTATAACAAACGAATGATTTTGTATACGCTTGAAAATGATCGATTTGCATTCGCATGTAATGCGTTTTAAGGTATCTCAAGAGTAACTATTTATATATATATATATATATATATATATATATTGCTGTGATATGCTCCTTTGAATGCGGGAACTGGGTCCTTTCAACAAAAAAAAAAAATTCTAGTCCCACCGATTGGGCGTCATAAACTGCTGTGATCCTGTTTTCGCCTAGGCTGCTCACCTAATTTTATAAACCTCCTCATTCATAAAATTAAACACCACATTCCTACCACAAACATCAACGTTAACTCTATTTACATCAATATTCAGAATACATTAAATTTTCAAATTAAATTTCAGCATAAAATTCAGTTTTAAAAAGAATTTCAAGATTAATTTTATTATCACTTTAACGTGCATCCAGAATTAAAGTCCTTGTTGGATGCTTACTAATTAATATAACAATATAAGCAGACCGGAGTCTGAGTATAAAGGGAGCATCTACCACCCCTTTACGTTAATTAACCAGGTTCGTCTAATTGAGCTCAAAGACATACCCATATTTTTATCATAATTTAGAACATCAATACTAAATACCCCTTTCTACTTAAACAAGCAAATTTCATCTTAAAATTAAAATTTTATGGTTAGTACAATTTCACTAATGTCCATTTAAAGTAAATCAATTATAAAGTTATTCAACACACACAAAAATGTCAAACAAAATAGTATAATTTACCTGAAGGTTACTATCCTCGTAGCTTCAATGTACATCGTCCCTTTAGTTAATCACACCATTCCAACAGGATTATATTTACGGCTTCTAATTCTCAACGCTTTTAAAATTTTCTCCATCACCATTTATTTAAAGTTGTTTCTGGGCTTTTCCGGAACTCATCTGTGTATATCTGACCCTTGTTTCGTGGATCCAGACACGTATTTGAACCATTTAATTATTAACACCCCGAAAAATAGCAAAGAAATTCATGCGTCTTTCACCAATATACGCCAAAACTGCCTACTTTTGTGTATACATTTGTCGTTGTAAATTTTGCTAATTGGTACAGTGATACTAAATTTTATTACCTTGTATCTAAGTGCACTGAAGTACATTCATGTTAGCACGTAAATAACAAACTATTTTGAATCACTAAAATATACGAGCAAACTTTAAATTATTTTATCAAACTAAAATGCACTGTTTAACATCTTCAATCAAGTCGCGGATGTAAGAGCTTTTAACGCATCGAATAGTCAAAAGTCTAAGAGGCCGAAACTCATATTACCCCCTCTATTAATAGCAAAAAGCCTGTCTGTCGGTCTGTTCCCCAAAACGGGTAATTCTAAAGAATTTCTCATTCTATGTTCCCAGTCCGTCGCTCGCGCGTCGGTTTTTACGAATTTTTCACTCGCCCCATTTAAATCTCAGAAAATTTCCACACGGCACGCAAACATGTCCGAGAAAAACTAATTAACTTTGTACAGAAATTGTTGTTTCTACCTCTGATATTTGCATCCTATTTTCAACCAATTGTGACCCTCGTGACGTTGCTTCAATCACGCCTTTTACTATATGTGTCTTTGCTTGACGCATTTTCTCTTTCCTTTTCTAGCCTGTTCGTATTGGTGCAAATTGATATTCTTTATTATCGATTATATTTTAGTCCATGTGGACTATCTGGGTTTAATAACCCCGTATCGCACCTTCTCGTGAATATTAAGCCCCGGTTTCTCCAAGATTCTTTGAAACCATTTGTTATCTACACAATTTTCGCCGTACGTGATATTTAAACTACGCAGGTGTTCAAAATAATATTAATTCTCAGAGCTTTTTAAATAAACCCTGTTTTGTATTTCGTGCTAAAGCATCTGACCGTTTCCAATATCCTTAGAATCGACATGTTTATCTAAACAAATTAAACTGAAATTGCCTTTTAAAATACGCAGGTGTGTTCAAACATCCTACTTCTAACTAACACTTCTAGGATTTGCTTTTTATTGGGTTTTTACAAGTTTCTATAGATATTATCTGTTACTAACGATTCAATTAACTTCAATTAAAAATAATACCCTGTAATTTTTAGTGAATCCTAACTAAATATTAGTTATTATCTGTACGTTTTGTTCAATACCGGTTACTTGAAATAGAGTTAATTAAGATATAAATTTTGCACGTAATTTTCATTTGTTTCTTTATTAGGAATCAATAAATTACACGCAGAGCTTTTTAATACTATTTCTTTTGATATAAAGCGTCTTGTACATGATTTAAATTTCTTATTTTTACTGAAACTAATAAATTTTTATGCTTCACGGTTTTAGTAACGCGTATTATCTAATAATATTCATTATACACGGTGATTGAAATTATTTGATGTGATTATTTAATTTTCTACCCTGGTCTAAATATGAGTAATATATATATATATATATATATATATATATATATATATACGGGTTAACTTTGTGCACGTGATTGTATTAATAATTTGGCTTCTAAATGCACGGGAAGTGTGTTTAGCTTTTACGAACGTGTTTTTATACAAAAAATTATTTATTTTATGCACGGAAAGGGCGTTTTTATAACAAACAAATTCCTTTGTATTTATAACTAACAGTCATTATTTTCAAGCACGCAATTGTGTTTTCGCTTTGCACTTTTTATGGCTAAAATGTATGCTTGTATTATATACAGGATGGAACAATGAATATTCGGAAATTTTAGTTTTTCCGCTTTCCTTCTGTTTGGGTGGTTTTTATTTATAGAATTTGGGTTTCCGTGACGTCTAGAGACCTATATAACACACACACACACACACACACACATATATATATATATATATATATATATATATATATATTGCCGTGGAACTTTGGTAAACGCAAAAAAAAGCATTAGAGAATTTTAATAATCTTCCAAAACTCGAAAATTGCACACAATAGAAAAATTTTTCAAAAAAAATAATTTCTTGCCCAGATTCCTCTCTTCATCACCTTAATTCTTCAACCGCTTCCCTGGCTAGCTCAGTTGGGCCTCCTCTTGGATACCTACATTCACTATCATACTCTTTATCGTTCACGCACACCCTCAATAAAACCACAAAATAATACAACAATCATACAATATTTATTTACCACTATTTACAAATAAAACTTCAAGATTATTTACAGTTCGGTGTTCAAGTTACACCTCAATAAATTCTATTTTTGTTAAGTCCAGCATTTTAACTCGAAATATTAAAAACAAAATGTAACCAGAGTAAGTGGGCCCTCAATAATACCTTATCTTTCTTTATTTATAATTAATTTTAATTAGTAAACTCTGGAGTATAGTGAGCTCATGATAACCCAGTTTTTTTAATGATTAATGTATACTTTTTACTTAGCATACGCTTACTGCAAACAAAAAAACCCATGTACTCATAACATTAAAAATTTAAATTCCTGATGGTACGTTAATAAGCTTTATATACACCTTGAGGTTTATATTTAAATACCATAATAAAAGTTAGTTATGCGTATTATTTTTAATACGCAAAATAATGCAAAATACCTTTATTGTTCATTCTCACACATCACAAGAATTTTCATAGTTTATCAAAAACAACAAATTCTAAAGCGTTACCTGGAATTTCTTGAAGATCCCTACTCCGTTGACGAAGCCGTTAAGTTGCTTTTCGCTCTCGGTTTCGTGGTACTGCTCTGCTGGCCGCTTCTAGTTGTTTGTAGATGAACACCATCTAAGTTGTGCTACATGCCCTGCCTTCACAATGCATCCAAATCCAAATCCAAATCCAAATTTATTACACTTTTTTCATAATTGCGTATTTTAGTTTAATTTAATGTAATTTACGTTTCATTACTTCACTTCACGAGCTTATTTAAAATAAATGTTGCACCTCAATAAAATTTAGACTCGACACAATCAGCGTATCAAATTATAAGGCCAACACTGTACTATTTAAATTAAAAATTTTTATACTTACAAGCTCGTGGTAAATTTCTGTTCGTAGTCTGAAGCGATGAAAGTACTAAGAAAACGAAGTTTAAAAGAGCGCGATGCTATTTCTCTTCGAGTATTTATATAATTCCAATGTAACCTCTCCATATCCTCCTAACGCGAAACATTTAATTTAAACTAATACTTCTTAAAATTTTGGTTCAACCGTTTTCAAAATCTTCAAAATTTAACTCGTCGTTATTATATTTTCCGAAAAATTAACATTTAATTTTCCCGTGTTTGTCTGTTGTACAACTAACTATATCGACCAATAAGATATTTTATGACGTCTTGAAACCCCGCCTGTATTAACGCTATTCCTCTCTTATGCACATTCTATGTTTTCTTCTAATTTGGTTGAGTGGTAGAAATCGATATTTCTGTCCGCGTTTCAAATTAACCCATGTGGACTGAATACGTGCGTTTTGAAGTGGACTGTTAATATGCCTGTCTCATTTCAACGTATTTCCTTACCCGAAATACTTTGAATTCTGTTTTTTATCTACACAAATAAAGGGAACCTGACATTTCCGAAATCTGCAGGTGTACAATTAACAAACGTTTTAACACAACATTTCTAGGAGTTAGCTTTTCAAGGTATTTTGTAAATTTTTGTTAATACTTGTTCCTTTAAATTAACTAAATGAATTAAATTTCGCACGTAATTTTTGTTGTTTCCTCTATACAGGGTGTTTGAAATTGCCTTGTTTATAGTTAAATTTAACCTTTTAAAACCACATATAATATATATATATATATATATATATATATATATATATATATATATATATATATATATATATATATATATATATTGCTGTGGCCTCTAGTGATGATGCGGCCCGAGTTACACATCACCCAAATCAATATATATGTATTGTTAAAAAGAATTATTAAGATTTAAGAATTATTGTTACATTGTATCACTGAAGGACATAATAAAAGGTTAACGAAAGTTCACAAACCAGACATGAGAACGGAAACAATTACATAGTATTCTAGACGTAATATGACACTTCAGGTGTAGGCCACAGTAGACAGTAAGACAGGAATTATTAGATTTAAGGTTATTAAAGTGTAATACTTTGTATTGTATCAAGAAATCGCAGACATGAGATCTGCATTTCCCACAAAGTGATGTAAGAGCAGGGATAGCATAAATACCCTGAGAACCCCATCAGGGCCAATCAGTCTCGAGCTTCACAACTTTAACATTGTTGGTTGTTCAAGCTACTCGCCATAAATTTTTAATTATTAATTATTAAATTTTAACTTCAAGTATTTTGTCAATTACTTAAAGTTTAGTGAATATAAACGTCTAAGTCGTTGTATCAAAAATAAGTTATTTTTTGTAATTAAGCAATTGAAATGAAATTAAACTTGATAGGAGTGTAAATTTGGAAAGAAAGTCTTTTTAAAAAGAAGCTCCCAAAAGCCCAAAACCTATCTCCCGGTGCAAATAAATGTGCTGTTGTGGATCGTAGATGATTTTAAATGAGCTTCAGGTTGGGCGTCGATAAACGTTCCGTGGATTGAAGATGATTCTAGTAATGTTGTCCTGGATTTAAATAAAACCACTCGCATCAGAAATCAAATTTATTATGACATGAAATACTCTTTAACAAACAATCTCAAATAACAATTCCAACATCCACAACAGCTTTTATTTAAAAAACAATATCTTACAAAAAATTACTTACAAATATTAAAAACTAACGGTAGAGTCCAATATTACCACAACCGCATTTTCTTACAAACAGTATCTTAAGTCTATAATAAAAAAATTCTAGCTATTGGATAATCGCTCTAAATAAAGTGCATAATCTCTCTTTTGTAATTAGGATTGTCATTCACTAATTATTCCCTATGTAAATCTGTTTATGTACGAAACTTTATAAGTTAAATCGGAAAGTTTGAGCAATTTCCCCCTAAATCGCATTTAAACGTTTCTGATCACTTATTTTTATTGGAAAGATATTTTAGAAAAGTTATTAAGTCTAGTACCATTCTTTACCTCTCATAATTTAGCATTTAGAGGATACTTTAAAAAACTAAAAGATATATCCAGCAGTAATTTTCTAGATGTCCTTAAATTAATTGGTCGACTTGATCCTATTTTAAAAACTATTTACAGCAGGTAATTTTTAAAAAAATTAGTGATCATCACCTAGGAAAAAACATTTAAAATGAACTCATACAACTGATTGTAAAAATTACGTAAAATCTAAAATTATAAAAATCCATTTTGAACGGACCTGCATCTTGACGAAGTACTAAAATATGGCTTGCGTATTTTAATGAGCTAGGGAGCCGAACTATTGGTTTAACCAAATTAGTGGGCAGCAGCTTTTTCGGTACTTAGAGTTGCAGAGACCATAGGGGTCGGTATGACATTCTGAGACACGCTACTGGGATGTGGAAGGCAACCGGAAACCACCACATTACCTCCCAAGTATACTGCGTACATAAATTGTTAGTAAAGATGATGGCATCCTCTGGGGTAAAAAATTCCGGAGGTATAACAGTCCCCCATTCGGATCTCCGAAAGACGACTACTTCGGGGGATGTAATCCTAAAGTATAAAAAAAGATTAGTGAACATTCTGCGAGTCGGAGCGTGAAATACAAGAAGTATAAAGCAAGTAGATAAGCTAGAGAATCTGAAAATCGAAATGGATAGGATTGCACTAGTCATAGTAGGGATCAGCAAAGTTCGATGGCCAGAAGCGGGAATTTTTGGAGTGGAGACTTCAGGGTAATTCTTACAGGATCAAAGGAAGGAAATTGGGGTGTAGGGATAGTAATGCGAAAAGATGTGAAAACGACGTGTAGAAAAGTACTTACAATAGAACGAAAGAGTACTCATGGTTAGATTAGAATCTAAACCGATATATACAGTAATAATACATGTATACACGCCCACCTCTAGCTACAGTGAGGAAGAAGTAGAGGCGATCTACAAAAATATCAAAGACACACTAAGATACGTAAAAGAACATGAAAATTTAATAATTACGAAAGATTCTAATGCAGTAGTAGGGAAGGAGCGGTAGTAGGATTATTTGGTTTAGGCCCGAGAAATGACAGGGAAAATAAGTTGGTAGAATTTTGCGACAGGCACAATTTAACCATTACAAATACATTGTTTTAACAACATGCTAGAAGACGATACACGTGGAAGACGCCAGGAGATATAGGAAAATATCTGATAGATTACATTATTGTTAGACAACGGTTTAGGAATGAAGTAAAAGACTGTAGAAGCTACCCAGACGTAGATATAAACACTGACTACAACATCAGTAGGTGAGTAAGGCCGGTCTGACTTCAAAACGGTGCACGCGTATGTTTTTCAATGTAACATACGCGTGCACCGTTTTGAAGCCAGACCGGCCTTATATTACTTTCAATGTAAAATACGTGTGGACACGTTTTGAAGTCAGACCGGCTTTATATTTCTTTGAATGGAACATACGTGTGTGACTTCAAAACACACGTATTCTACGTTGAAAAATGTAAGTGCGTGCAGAGAAAATGTGGAGCTGTTTTGAATTCGGTTCTCTAGCGAGAAGTTATAAAGTAGGTCAGATGCAAAATATTGCATATAAGTCACTTGTATTTAATTAAAGTGGATTCTGATTTATGTTTTTTACTTTTATTTAGAGGTTGCAAATACACATGGGCCGGTTTGACTTCAAAACGTGTCCACGCGTATGCTACGTTGAAAAAATGTAGGTGCATGCAAAGATATGGAGCTGTTTTAAATTCGGTTCTCTAGCAAGACGTTATAAAGTAGGTCAGATGCAAAATATCGCATCTAAATCACTTGTATTTAATTAAAGTGGATTCTAATTTATGTTTTTTACTTTTGTTTAGAGGCTGCAAATACACATAGGCCGGTTTGACTTCAAAACGTGTCCACACGTATGCTACATTGAAAAAATGTAGCTGTATGCAAAAAATGTGGAGCTGTTTTGAATTCTTTTCTCTAGCGAAAAGTTATAAAGCATGCCAGATTCATAATATCACATCTACGTCAATTGTATAAAGAATGCTGTATTTAATTAAAGTGGATTCTGATTTATGTTTCTACTTTTGTTTAGAGGCTGCAAATACACATAGGCCGGTGTGACTTCAAAAGGTGTCCACGCGTATGCTACGTTGAAAAATGGCCAAAAGCAGACAGACTGATTGCATCAATTTCTCATTCTCGCTTTTAAAAATTAACAAGTCGTAGTTATTAAATCAGGAACACAGTTATCTGCAAGAAATATATACTGATTTGTCAAAGACAGATAGACTAATTGCATCTTTTTTTCATTCCCGCTTAGCGAGAAGTTATAGAGTAGGTCAGATTCAAAATATCGCACACGTATGCTACATTGAAAAAAATGCAGGTGCGTGCAGAAAAAATGTGGAGCTGTTTTGAATTCGGTTCTCTAGCGAGACGTTATAAAGTAGGTCAGAATGAAAATATCGCATCTAAGTCAATTATATTTAATTCAAGTGAATTCTAATTTATGTCTTTTACTTTTGTTTAGAGGCTGCAAATACACGTGGGCCGGTTTGACTTCAAAACGTGTCCACACGTATGCTACGTTGAAAAATGTAGGTGCATGCAAAAAAAATGTTTTGAATTCGCATTAGATGTTCTCTAGCGAGAAGTTATAAAGTAGGTCAGATTTATAATATCACATCTAAGTCAGTTGTATAAAGAATTCTGTATTTAATTAAAGTGGATTCTGATTTAAGTTTTTACTTTTGTTTAGAGACTGCAAATACACATAAGCCGGTTTGACTTCAAAGTGTGCCCAAAGCAGCGGTGGTAATCAAGGTAAATCCTATCTAATATAAGTGAGAAATCTTTGACTAACAATCATAACAACATAAATTAGTTAACGGAGTGTTGTGTGTAAGATAGAAGCAAGTAATTAAATGCAATATGGATTTTAATATTCTTAATAAAACCACATATCGCAAACCTTATGTAAATTTAAAAGATCTTGTAGTGAATAAGAGGTTTGAAGTTTTGAAAGTGGAAACTGTCAAGACAAAATATGAAGAAAGAGTATTAGTAGAAACAAAAAAGTTTAAAAATATATTGCCATTGAGATATTTTGAATATCTTCAAGCACATGGAGTGAAATAATTAAATGAAAGTATTGGCTCGAACAAACACGTATACATAACTAGTAAGGGATCGATCGGTCTAACTGTCAACATAGAATTTTCAGAATAATATGTCACTATTCTAAGAAATTAGTTTATTATAATAATATTCATCTTGTTCTTTACTGTTTATTTAATTATAACACATCCAGCTTCTTACAATTTACAATTTAAAAATGCGATAATTCTTACAATTAAAAAGTCGATAATTACCGTTAAAGAACGTCGATAGATACAGTTAAAAAATTCATAAATACATCGCGCAAGCGCGATGAAAAAGCGATGCCACGGCAGGCGGTAGCTCCAAGCTTACACAAGCTTTAGCGCGGCCATCTGCCAATGACGTCACCAATGCACAAAATATATTGCGCAATAATCGGAAATTTATATAAATGTACGACAATAGATAATACAGCGAACAAATTAGATAATGGGCTACTTACATCAGAAATCCGAACGTCCTGCGGGGTTGAGCTAAAGTAGGCCTTTATTAAGATCCATCAGGGCTCCATCCCGGAGGGATTAAAGATGGTACGCCCGACGCTTTTCCAAAGCGTTCGGACCAGCTCCGGCAATCATGGGGCTCCTTCATCCAGGGTCGTGCAGTACGGTTTGCCTACGGCTCAAATTGTCACCTACCTATGCAGGGAATGACGGAAACATGGTATAAGGGCCGACAAACAAAGACAAGCAAGCAAGGAAATCTACATAGGTAAAGATAAGGCACGATACGATACCTGACATCGACCACACTCCTTGAAGATTAAAGGCAAACAGCCACGTTATATAGAGAGCACCGGAAACTTGTCTCCACTTTTTGTCTTTTACACGTCGGCGCGAGGTTATTCGTCCAACCCACTATTGACGTGCAATCTGGCGCAAACGCACTGGGACGTAACGGAAATACGCGCCCCGCATCTTTTGAAATTGTGGCGCGAAACTTCCGCACATCAAAATTATCCTAAGACATGTTTAACGGCCAACTTGATTGACTCGTAACAAAGTCAATTGTATAAAGAATGCTGTATTTAATTAAAGTGGGTTTTGAATTATGTGTTTTACTTTAAGGTTACCGTAAATAAACATGATTTTAGCAACTGTTTCCAAAAGTAATTCGCTATGCAATTATTTTGATTGCATAGGAATAAATGCTCTTGCAATTTTGTATTACTTTGAAATTTGCTTATCAATTATACGTTTTATAACATTTTGTATGCATTTTTCTGTTATATATACATAAGAATAAAATCTTTTACAGTTGTTTTGTTTACGTCAGAACATATTTATGTATAAATAGTCAATAGATCTCTACAGATATTAAGTAATTTAGCTAGCGATTGTAAAGAACAACCATCATGAATTCTAAAACCGTAGCCGAAGTGAGTAGTGATATTTTAAAGGTAACAGTAAAGCGTATGAATCTAATTAAATCGGTTGATAAAATTATCAGGCACATCATCATTATTAAGACAAACGTAAGTTTATTAAAACTTGCAATTAAGAACAAGGTATACGAAGACAATCGCCAGGAAAATCCTAGTAGACTGGAGTCTAATTTGGCACATCTTAAATTTTACCATGTACGATTGAAATACTTGAAACCTTCTTTAGAATACCAAGGTAGAGGTATTGATGCGACGCTTTCTAGAAGTCATAGGCAAAGGCATTTGGTTTGGCATGATGTAGAATCCTGTTTTGGAAGTCGAATAATTACGGGACTTATTATTAACTTAAGTTATAAAGATCCTCTAGTGTTCTTAGACAAGGCGTTTGCTAGTTTTAAACGAAAGATTGTTGCTTGCTTAAAAAAGTCAATGTTGAAAGTTAATGTATTGTTCACCGCTAACTATGTTAAGCCTACAACTGGTGAAACAGATTTGAAGACGTTTCCTACTGCAAATCGTCACATCGATATAAACACCAATCTCAAGCAGTGGTTGGGCAATCCAAGAAGTTTTACACTTGAAGGTAAATATAAACAATCATGATCTCCTTAAAGGAGTGTGTTCAACGTTTGTTCCGGTTTCGGTCTTTATAGCAAAAAAACGAGCTGTGGTAAATGTAATAAATAACGACCAACATTGTAACGTTCGGTTTAATTCAACGTTCAGTATTGTATAGTTTACTTTAGCGAGCATATTAAACATGCCAATTTGTGATAAAGGACAGTCAAGTAAACTGTACACTTTTTCAAAATTGCGAAGAAGGCTAGAAAGTGACAGTTGGGGATTGTCAAATTAATTAAAAAGTGTCGAGTCGCGTTTTACGTTTGGGGTGTGTTTAATTAATCTTTTGTAGGTCCACTCTACCATCCGATGTTATATACCGTCATTGTTATGCCTATAAGATGCCAATTCATATTGGGAGTTTATTTGGATGAAAGAAAAGTGACCTCAGATTACATTTGCCGTACGCTGTAATCAACCGATGTAGTCGGGAACCTGATGAATTAACACACACCTATGATAAAGTTAGTTGGGCTGTTGCATTATACCGACACCCACTCTCCTCGCTGTGTCTATAGTGACCTGATTCACCCCACAAACCCTTCAAGGTAAGCGTTGCACTGTAGTAGTTACTAAGTGACCAAACTGGTTCGCACGCTGGTATTGGGATATTTTACCCTGAACTATAGAATGTTCTTTTGCATCTACCGCCAGTGAAGCTAAAAGTAGATAGTGTGTTTCGCCCCGTATTTACCCTACTTTCACTGTAGTCAACAGTGTAAAACAGAAAGCCGCTTGTGCGCGCATTGTATATCTATTAGTCCGTTAAATTTTAAAGCTGCGATACTTTTCCAAATTGTACCACTTGTTTCGTAACGTAAGACGGTACCAGTTGTAGCGCCTAGATAGTTCAAGTAGACTTACGTCTACCGTCCACATTGTTACCGGAGGTTTGCATGCACCGGGTGTAACACGCGTGATATTTCGGGCTATAGTCTACACTCTTTTGGTCGTCAAACCTAAGAACCCGTACTGCCGTGAGGCCCTGGTGCATTCAACCCTACCCCCATCTTAGAAATAATTGTACTCACTAGTATATCTTTGGTAGCCCTGGCCAGTACGAACTTACACTTAGTTGTTACTTTTGGTTAGTTATCATAGTTAATTTGATCGTAGTTGGGGCGTACTCCATATACGCCGTACCTACATTTGCTTATATACACCTTTGTTCATGTTACTTACTGTACTTAATTAATGTGTTCTTTTCAGCCATGTGTTTGTAAATAGAGTTAAGATTATAATCCAGGTGCATTATTCTGTTGTAGTAATTTGCGTGAGTAGGGTGAATCAGTACATTCTACACCGTGAGTTTTCTTTACCATCATATTTTCTTATAACAAGTGCAGGGGCGTTTGCTCGACCAGTAACGAAACCCCGATTATATCTAACACAGTGACATTACTGGTGGTGCCCACCTGATTTTGCCGTCATACCCGATTTTTGGGCATACTACCAAGTTTACGACCCGTTATAATTGTCATCTTAGGGCATTTAGCAACCCCGACCTACGACTTTTATCATACCCACCCCTCACCGACTAGAGCTAGGCCGCGCACGGATTCCGATCCGTCCCTTGGTGTCGTAGTGCTGAATTGGCCCGTAACAACATTGCATTCTTTGGGCCTTGGTTTCCGCTTTACATCCCGCTAAACAAAATCTTTATAGTCTATCTAGCTATCCACATTTTGATACAGTATTACGCTACTATTCCATTTAGTTTCCAATTGCATTAAAGAACATAAAAAAATTGAGGATCTCAACAATCTCGCAATTAACCTATATTGCATAGAAAATACTTAGATACTCCCATTTTGTTTAAGTGAAAATTTAGGAAAAATAGAACATATTAATCTGTTAGTTTTAAATAACAATTTGTTACAATATTCTCCTCCGACAAATGCTAATGAGAATCACCTTCATTTTACTGGATTAAGGATATGTCAAAATTATTTGCAAAACAGTTGTCTTCACATCACCATAGAAAATTTTTTTGTTATAGATGTTTAAATAATTTTAGTACAACAGCATTACTTAAGCATCAATCGAATCATTGTGAAAAACAGAATACTTGCTCAATAAGATTACCCGAAGAATCTGAAAAGTATCTAATATTTAAACATTTCCACTACTAAGAAAAGGTATCATTTTTAGTTTATGCAGATTTCGAAAGTATATTAGAATCATGCAATGAGCCGGAGGTAATAATAAACACAGTCCGTTACCAAAGACATATACCCTTTAGTATAGCGTACTATTTGAAATGCTTGTATGATAATAAATATTCCAAATTTCAATTGTATTCCGGAAAGGATTGTATAGAATGGTTTGTTGCTCAATTGAAACTGATTTCAGAAACGACGAATAAAATTTTCTGTAACCCAAAACCTATGAATCCTTTAACAAAAAAACAAAAGTCAGCATTTAAATTTACTCTTCACTGTTACATTTGCAATAAACCTTTTAGTATAGATGATATTAGAGTTCGCGTTCACTGTCACTTTACAGGTGAATTTAGAGGAGCGACTCATCTAGATTGCAACATCAATTCTCATAATTTTTATATGATACCAGTAGTTTTTCATAACTTATCAGGCCACGATTCGCATTTCATTATGAAAAAAATCGCGTTAGGGTTTTCAGGTTCGTTAAACATTCTACCAATAAATAAGGAAAAATACATATCTTTTACAAAATATGTAAAAGGTACGAAAGTTAGTTTTAGATTTATAGATTCATTCAGGTTTATGGCATCTAGCATCGAAAAATTAGCTTCCTACTTAGATGATAATAAAAAAATCCACTACCAGGGAAAATTGTAACACTGATAATGAGTTTCGGTTACTTACGCGTAAAGGCATATATCCCTATGATTACATTAACTCTTTGGGTAGGCTCAATGAAACCAATTTACCCTGTAAAACAGCATTCTTTAATCGTTTGCGCATTGAAGAAGTCTCAGATGAAAACTACAATCATGCTAAACACGTTTGGCAAACATTTAATATAAAAACACTAGGAGACTCTTCAGATCTACATTTAGAAACAGATGTACTGCTCTTGACCGACATATTTGAAAACTTAAGAAAAACTTGCATGTTCACGTATAAGTTAGATCCACTTCACTACTTTACGGCTCTTGGTTTAGCTGTAGACGCATTGTTAAAAACGTTGAACGTTAAACTCGAGTTGCTTACTGATATTGAAAAAATAATGTTTTTAGAACGGGAAATTTGTGGTGGCGTTTCTCAATGTTCGAATAGATATGCCAAAGTAAATAACAAATATATGAATGCAGATTATGATCCGAATTTCGATTCTAAATATTTATTGTATTTTGATGTTAATAATTTATATGGGGCTGCAATGTCTGAATATCTTCCATATGGAGAATTTGAATTTTTAGATGGCATCACTCCAGATATAGTACGTTTAGACATACTTAATATTCCTGATGATTCTGATGTACTATATATTTTTGAATGCGATTTACACAACCCAGTATCTTTACATAAAATTCACAGTGACTTACCTTTGGCGCCTGAACATTGATACCACCAGTACCTTCTAATAAATCAAACCTAAAGAAATTATTTACAACTTTATATCCAAAACTCAACTATATTATTCACTACAAAAATTTGAAAATGTATTTAAGCTACGGTTTAGAACTGAAAAAGATTCATAAGGTTCTTCGGTTTAAACAAGCTCCTTGGTTAAAAGAATACATTGATTTGAATACGAAATTAAGACAACAGTCAAAAACAGTTTCGATATATGCTTTTATAAAAGTATGATAAATTCGGTTTATGGAAAAATGATGGAAAACGTACGGAAATGGAAAGATGTGAAATTAGTGACCAAATGGGAAGGACGGTTTGGAGCTCGTAGTTACATAGCAAAACCTAATTTTCACAGTTGCGCTGTGTTAGACAAAGATCTTGTCTTAATAGAAATGAATAAATTAGAGGTTTATTTAAACAAACCCATTTATGCAGGTTTCTCTATTCTAGATATTTCGAAAACCTATTTATATAAATTTCACTATAGTTATATTAAATCGCAATTTGCTAACAAAGCAAAGCTTCTGTACACAGATACGGATAGTTTGATATACGAGTTTAGTGTTGAAGATATTTAGTCTTATATCAAACAAGATATTCATAGATTTGATACTTCCGACTACGACCTCAATAATAAATATCATATCCCATTATCAAATAAAAAGGTTCCTGGTCTTATGAAAAATAAAAACAATGGTGATATCATGCTAGAGTTTGTAGGGCTTAGATCTAAAATGTACACTTACTGAGTTCAGGATAGGGTAATAAAATAGTCAAAGGGATCTTCCTCAGCAAGTATTAAGCAAATTTCTTTTGATGATTATAAGAATGCTTTGTTTTATGAACAGAATGTACAGAAACGGCAATGTTTAATTAGATCAGTCAAACATGATGTGTTTACTATAAAACAAAACAAAATTGTTCTTAAACCAAGTGATGATAAAAGAATTCTTAGTACCTCAAACCACTGATACTAAACCTTGGGGTATAACTATACACTCAGAAATGAATTGTAAAGCTTCAGCCACTGGCTCAAATAAAGAATGCAATTTATTTTATCCTGATTAACATATAATATTTTTTTTAGTTATAAAAACTTAGTGATATGTTTATACCTGCTCTTTTTTTGGATGTGTCTAAAATACGATACCTTTTAATCTATCCGAGTTGAACTATATTAGTATAAATGTATTGTAGTGAAAAATAGTAGTAACCTTGCTGTTAAAAAAAAATCCAGTTGTTTGTTAATAACGTACCACTTAGTTTATTTGAGAAATGTATAAACTTTTATTTAAATTGCTTGTAAATATTAGCGTTTCTTCTGACATGATATTGTAAAAAAAACATGTAAAATAATAAATAGACTGATTGTTAATGATTTATTGTTTTTTATTTTTCTTAATTTGTAAAGGTACAGTAATAAAGTAATTATAATATTCTTATGCTGTTTGAGAGCGGATTGTATTTGACTATCCTATCTTGTATTCCTATGCAATGAAAGTAATTGCATAGCGAATTGCTTTTGGAAGCAGTTGTTAAAATCATTTTTATTTACGGTTTGATTCATGACCTAAGGTAAATAAAGACGATTTTCAATCAAAGAAAATGTATTTTATGGTTAGCTATAAAATTAGACATTTGCAATTTTTTTCAGAAAATAAAGCAAATTCGAAATCTTGCATGATAACTATAAAAAATGCATATTTGCAATTTTTCAGGCAATAAACCAAATTCGTTATGTTGCTGAAAGCACCACTATTTTTTTTTGTTTACATACTGCTTTTTTATTCATTTCAGTATTGAAACAGTACGTTGTGTGTAATTTGAAATATAGTCGTACGTGGGCACTCGACAATCTTAAAACCTGCAGGTACTTGAGGAAAAATTCCACAAATTTTTTAAACCACTTGCAGCTATCCTACAATTAACGTTGAAAGAATTTTCTGTTGTGGAATTTAAGTACTTGACTACAAAAAAAATTACGCACCACAAGCATTTTTTTCTTGTTCAACAAAGGCATTGAGTAAAATCAAAAATCTATATTAGTTAATTGTCGTTTAAAGTAATCTGGTTGTAATTAGTCTCAGAAATTTTTTAAACCAGTATTAAAACATACTGCAGTTATCCTAGAATTAACGTTGTGTGTAATTTGAAATAAAATCGCACACCATAGCGTTTTTTTTTGTTGCAAGGAAGGTCTAATCTATTACACTTTAGAAAAAAAGAATTACAAATTTTGCATCGTTTTCTGAAAAAAATTGCAAATGAAAATTTTATATATTCACTTATCTAATTATTCTAACGAATAAAGAAACAGTATGTAAGCAAAAATAAAGATGCTCTCAGCAAAAATAATGATAACGATCAACATTGCATTCTTTGAGCCTTGGTTTCTGCTTTACAAAATCGTCATAGAATATCCAGCTATCCACATTTTTGATTCAGTATTACCCTACAATCCCATTCAGTTTCCAATTGCATTAAAAGAAATTAAAAAAATTTAGAAGTTTAACAATCTTGCATTTAACATATATATTGCATAGAAAGAAAATACTAATATACTCCCATTTTTTTTAAGTGAAAATTTAGGAAAAAAATAGAACTTATTAATCTGATGTTGCATTTCTTGTAGAAGTTGATATTCATGCCATCCCTTAAATGAAATATGCAAATCGTGATTTGTGCAACGCATAGCATTTTCCATAAAACTTTGTTTAAAACAACTCTTATTTCTTCATCAGGTGTAGAATTAATTATAGCATTAGTTATCAAAAACTAGAAAGTAATAAAACTAACTCATAACGGAGGTTTAAAATAATTTTTTTAAAAATTCAACGAAGGCATAGAGTAAAATAAAACCTAGATTAGTTAAACGTCGTTTAAAGTAAGTGCGCTGCAAGTAACCCTTAATCAACTAATACAGTAATATTGAATAAGTTTTAGATTATTGGGGAAAATAATTTACTTTTCAGTAAAACCGAAAAAAATTGATATTTATACATATATATATATATATATATATATATATATATATATATATATATATAAATAAAGTAAGATGTATCTGTAAACAAACTCTATAAAAATACTAAAGCCTATTGACGAATACAAATCGGGCTAGTAGTTATATAGCCATTAACAAAACATTAGCTTTATTACTTCACAGGAGAGGAAACATCCACTGACCGACGGTTTCGGCCTTATTAAGTCTCATCAGAGCGAAATAATTTCCAAGAACCCTATGAGGTAATCGAAGCTATTATACTCATATAATTTCGAAACAATCTCTGTACTATGGCAAAAGTAAATAAAACCGCCATCAGGTGATAAAACACCAACACTACTAAGCGTGAAAGTACAGAATTCAATCGACACTACATCGTAAATTCTATAAATGGCTACGCAAGTACGTCTGGCCATTTGAGATTTGCGGAATGTTACAGCGAAATTTATTTGCAAACGTAACAAACCTTCTCATGGCGACATCCGGGTTCATGCCCCAAGGCAATTCAAATAAGAAAAGACAAGTTATTTGCAGTTCGCAATAAGAAATTGTGTAGAACAATATATAAAATAAGATGTATCTGTAAACAAACTCTATGAAAATACTAGAGCGTATTGACGAATACAAATCGGGCTAGTAGTTATATAGCCATTAACCCATTAGCGCTTTGTGTGTTCATATGGACACACCTTATGTCACATTAAACAATCGCTTACAAAACCGGATGCGGACATTCATTCGGTTTGTGGTCGTTTCTTAGGATTGAGAGAAGTTCAGTTGTGCTTTGTATGCGTTCAGGTAGAGATTATTTTCAAAAGAAAGTAGAATCTACAGTCGCAAATACAATGGACGGTCATTCACGTTTTGTAGTTGATGAAGCAGCAGCCAACGATATTCGTTTTACGTAAGTAGAAATGTATATGTGTAATTGTTTTTTGTATAAAACGATATTATATATTCGATATTATATAACGGATGTATAAATTCTCTGAATAAAAAATATTTAGTACTAATATTTTCTTGTCTAACAATAGTGTGATCATATGAACACGCTAAGCATTAACAATATCTCCTAGCACCGGTAGCAAATTTATATCAATTCTTTTGTTTTCAGCGGAATTACACTTCAGGATGCATTAGATATACTAGAAAATGATGAACAAGAAATTGATAGTATATTTATTGAACCTCCTGATCCAGCATTGAATTCTGATGAAGATTCTGCAGAAGAAGATGAAGGCGGTTTAGTGGATAACTTATGTGGGCGACAGCTATCATCTCACGCAGAAATTGTTTATAAAGAGAACATTGAATCTGGTGAAGATGTCGACGAAAATCCACCCAGACAATGTAAAAAATTTAAAAAAACTATTTATAAGTGGGAAAAAAAGGACATCTCAGAAAAGAGAACGTTTTTTCCCGAACCAAATTATCAACAATATGCTGGTAAAACTCCAGTGGAGCTCTTTGAGCTTTTTATAGATGATAAGTTTATGGAGTTAGTTGTTATTGAATCTGCTCGTTATGCCATGAGTAAAAACGAAAGAGATCCTGCTTTTACCGCTGAAGAAATACGCGTTTTTATTGGAATCCTATTTTTATCGGGGTATGTTACAGTTCCATCCAAAGGTCGTATTGGGAATCTGCAGAAGACGTTCGCAATTCATTGGTTTTAAATGCTATGCGTCGTGCCAGATTTCTAGAGATCAACAGATTCATACATTTTGCAGATAATGCAATGATATCAAAAAATGACAAAATGTGGAAACTGCGGCCAATTATTAGTTTATTGCAGGAAAAGTGTTTGCAACATTTTAGTCCTGAAGAGCATTTGTCTTATGATGAATGCATGATTGCATACTACGGCAAGCATAGTTGCAAGCAATTTATAAAGGGTAAGCCGATTAGATTTGGCTACAAAGCCTGGTGCTTGAATACTGCTAACGGGTATTTAATAAATTTTGATATATATATCAAGGCAAAAGTATTCAGAAAAATGAGGAATACGAAAATATTTATGCAAAAGCAGCTACACCATTGTTGCAAATGTTGGATGGACTCCCTAATCATATTGCTTGTCTACCTCTAAAAATATATTTTGACAATCTGTTCACAGGTTTGCCCTTGCTAATAAATTTACAAGAAAGAGGCTATGGCGCAACAGGAACTGTTAGGGAAAATCGTGTTTCCAAGGAGTGCCTTCTCATTCCAAGCAAGGTTTTGAAGAAACAAGAAAGAGGAATCTTTGATTTCAAAAAAATTTGTGACAAAGACATTATCTTTTCAAGATGGGTTGACAACAGTGTGATTACTGTTGCATCCAATATACATAGTGTAAATCCTGTTTCCAAAGTTCAAAGATATTCTAGGATTGAAAAAAAGACTATAACCGTTTCGCAGCCATTGCTCATAGGATATTATAATAAGTATATGGGAGGCACGGATCTGATGGACCAGAATGTTGCTTGTCATCGAATTAGTTTTCGTGGAAAAAAATGGTATTGGTCGATATTTACATGGTTGCTAGATGTTGCTGCTCAGAATGCTTGGTATTTATCAAGAAAATGTGGGGGGAATTTGTCTCAACTAGAATTCAAACGTGCAATTGTAATGACCTATCTAAAATCATTCAAAAATCCACCAAAAGGTGGAGGCCGTCCATCATCTAGTGCCAATTCAAGCAGTGTAATGGTTGCCGATTACGTGAGATTTGATGGAAGGGAGCATTTAGTTCAACAATGCGCACGAAGAAGATGCCAAGAGTGGAAATGCAAAAGTACTGTTAGAACTGAATGCAGTAAATGTAATGTAGGGCTGTGTATTTCTTGTTTTAAAGGTTTTCATGAAAAATAAAATTCTAGCTATGTAGATAGTGCTAAAAAACCAACATATATTCAATGCATTTATTTTTATACCTCAAACGCTTAGCGTGATCGTATGAACACACCCCTTATCTACAAATCTAAGGCAGATATCACTTTGAAATTTTGGAAAAATAACTGTCTAACCACTGTCTCCCTCGATGTGTAATTTCATCAAAATCGGACAATGCAAAAAATTCGGGCGTTAATGGGTTAACAAAACATTAGCTTCATTACCTCACAGGGGAAGAAACATCCACTGACCGACGGTTTCGGCTTTATTAAGCCTCATCAGAGTGAAATAGTTTCCAAGAATCCTATGAAGTAATCGAAGCTATTATACTCATATAATTTAGAAAAATCTCTGTACTATGGCAAAAGTAAATAAAACTGCCAATAGGTGATAAAACACCAACACTACTAAGCGTGGAAGTACAGAATTGAATCGAAACTGCATTGTAAATTCTATAGATAGCTATATAAGTACGTCTGGCCATTTGAGATTTGCAGAATGTTACAGCAAAATTTATTTGCAAACGTAACAAAACTTCTCGTGGCAACACCTGGGTTCATGCCCCAAGGCAATTCAAATAATAAAAGACAAGTTATTTGCAGTCCGCAATAAGAAATTGTGTAGAACAATATATAAAATAAGATGTATCTGTAACCAAACTCTATGAAAATACTAGAGCCTGTTGACGAATACAAATCGGGTTAGTAGTTATATAGCCATTAACAAAACATTAGCTTTATTACTTCACAAAGGAGGAAACATACACTGACCGACGGTTTCGGCTTTATTAAGCCTCATTTTATTTTTTGGATAAAGGAAACATATAAAAACTTGAGAAAATCAAAAGTCGCATTCAAGCGCACTTGAGATCATTATTACGAATTAACTGGCGTAAGAATTATCAGAAACAAATCGAAAACCAATCTCTACTTTAACAACAGGGTATTAACTGGCGCAATACCCCAGAAATTAAAACAAAATTAAATTACGAATTTAAAAACGAAATCTTTGTATATAACGCAGAAAGAATATTGAAATAAAATACCATAAAAATCACTCAGTCACATTCAAACTTCAGAAGTTAAACCTACAATAATATTAATATCAGCAAATTAAAAATAAACGTATTCAAGATAATATGAGGAATAAACCCATGAAATAACTACAATACCGTGCAATTAAATACAAAATAAGCAACTCAATTCTTTAAATAATATGAAACGACCCAAGTTAAAAATAGCAAGTAACCCGACGCAATCTAAACGGAAAATTAATAAATCCAAGCAAGGAATAACGATACAAACCACGAATTAAATCCAAATTTTTACAAAATCCGAAAATAATCAAAGTCAAATTAAAAAATTAATTATTAGAACATTCCCTTCGCCAAAATGAGTGGAGATATGAAGCTTTATTTGAAGACGAACCCCACGTATAACGGTGATCAAACCCTGTTAGGAAACTACATTACCGCGTGTGAATTATTTTTAAAAATATTTTATAAGCCCGGTGACAACAAAAGTAACATATTACTCCTACGTCTTATTATCAGTAAACTAACCGAAAAGGCACTAACATTAATTGCGATTAGAGATGACTTGAAACAATGGGATGATTTCAAACGAGTATTGATTGAATATTTCCGCTATCAGAGGAACTTAAAATGCCTAATACGCGATTTAATAAACCTTAGAGTGGAAAATAATCAATCCCCTTACTAATTTGGAATAAAATGCCAAGATGTAAGAAGTTTAATCTTGACAAAACTAAAAATTGAAAAACCCGACTACAATATCAGACTCTTAAAAACAAAAATGTATGACGAAACGGCATTAGACACGTATCTAAATGAACTACCCCAACGACTATCAGACAAAATCAGATTTTAACATTCCCAAAACTTAGAAGAAGCTATGAACATGATAATTGAGAAAGAAAACGTAATGTACTACAGAAACAGATTATATAACCCCAACGCAAATAAAAGTTACTCACCCATAAAAACAATGCAACCAGCGAGACAAAAAAATCCCCAACAAAAATTTACCCTATTCAATGCACAAACAAACCAACCGCAAACCAATAATCCACATTTTAATAACGCAAACTTTAATAACCAATATAAACATTTTTCAAAACCAACGTTTAACCCAAATTTTATGAAGCCCGCATTTCAACCAAGATTCCACCAAAACGTAAATTAACAAAGATCAGCATTTAACGAGAACCCTGTCAGAAATTCACTAATGACAAGTAATAATAACAATCCTAATAACTATTATAAACTCACACCAATGGATACCTCGTCTGGTAATACCAGACCAAACACAAAAATAACACACATGACCGAATCCTAACCAAAAACGCATTTTTACATCGGAAGAACTATTTCATCAAGAAGTAGAGGAATATGAAGATGACCAGAATAATTATATTCGACCAAGTACAGACAATGAACAAAACCATTCGAACAATTATGAACGCAAAGAATCATGTGAAGCTTATGAAGAGGACGACGAAGAAAACACGTGCTCAAATTTTCAGATAGACCGATTTATAACCGACCAAACGTAATAAACTTAAATAATATGAATCACCTCGTACTACTCTATATAGAAATACCCCATGCCGAATTCAAACTACTAATCGATACCGGATCTTCAGAAGCATTAATTAGCCCTCGAACCATAAAGCAACATTATTTAAACTATGTAGAAAGAGAACCGTTTAAAATTAAAACAGCCCATCAAACAATTTAACATCAATTCGTAGCAAGCATCCCTTTACCCAGAACATTTAACGTAAAAATGAAACACAAATTTTGCCTATTTGAATTCAATGACAAGTATGACAGCCAAATAGGAATGGACCTTCTAAGAAAATTAGGGGCCGACATCGACATAAAGAACCGTTTACTAAGAACAAAATATGAACGAATTCCCATTAAATTTCAAAATACCCAAGTTGAAGAAAAATACACAACAGAACCCCGAACAGAGAAAACGGTAAAAAATTCCCGTAAATTCAAATAACAAATTAGGAATAATAAATCACATAACGTTTCAACAAGGAGTAGAGACCCCAACCGCATTAGTGCAAATAAAGGATAACTATGCCACAACAAATTTAAATTCAAATAATTACCCCATAGAACTATCCTTAACAAACCCAATTAACCTAGAAGAATTAAATTTTAACGAGATGGAAATAGACGAAAATTTAAACGACAATTACAACCCCGTAGAAAACGACGAAATGTTAAGAAAAAATTTAAATAATATCCGCTTTAACACCGATATAAATCACGCGGAACAAAAAGCAATCAAAAATTTATGTTTCGAATACCGCGACATATTTCATTGCGAAGGAATACCCCTAACATTTACAAATACAGACAAGCATAACATAGAACTAACGGATGACAAACCCATATTTACAAAAGCATACCGGCTACCTCAGGCAAGTCAGGAAAAAGCTGACAGACAAGTAGCCGATCTATTAGAACAAGACATCATACAACACTCCAATTCACCCTAGAGCAGCCCCGTATTAATAGTACCAAAAAAATTGGACGCACCAGGAAAACGAAAATATAGAATGGTAATAGATTACAGAAAATTAAATGAAAAAACGGTAGACGATAAATACCCGCTACCAAATATAACCGAAATTTTAGATAAATTAGGCAAGTGCCAATATTTTTCGACATTAGACTTAGCATCAGGATACCATCAAGAAGAAATGGAAGAAAAGGATACACAAAAAACAGCCTTTTGCACCCCTAGAGGACATTACGAATATAAAAGGATGCCATTCGGAATAAAGAACGCACCCGCAACTTTTCAATGAGTTATGGATAACATACTGCGTGAGATACACAACGAAAAATGCCTTGTGTACCTAGACGATATCATAGTTTATTCAACATCATTAGTGGAGCATATAGAAAGATTAAGAGAAGTGTTTGACAGATTAAGAAAAGCACAATTCAAAGTACAATTAAATAAGAGCAAATTTTTAGAGAAAGAAGTTGCATTCTTAGGACATATAATAACACCCCAAGGAGTCATGCCGAACCCCCATAAACCAAATGCAGTACTAAACTACCCTATACAAAAAACGAATAAAGAAATAAAAGGATTTTTAGGACTTAGTGGTTATTACGGCAAATTTATTAAAGGTTAGGCTCAAATAACCAAGCCCTGACGAATTGTTTAAAGAAAGGAAACAAAATTGTACACACCCCAGAATTCATTAAAGCCGTAGATAAAATCAAAGGTATATTAACGAATCACCCCATATTAGAATACCCCGATTTTTAGAAATCATTCATATTAACAACAGACGCATCGAATGTAGCAATAGGCGCAGTATTAAGCCAAGGAACAGTAGGCAACGATAAACCCATCACTTACGCATCCAGAACTCTCAACGAAATCGAGCAAAAATACAGCACGATAGAGAAAGAATTGTTAGCCATAATTTGGACAACAAAGAATTTTAGACCCTACCTATACGGACGAAAGTTTTATATATACACCGATCATAGACCACTAGTATGGCTATGCAAACTTAAGGAACCTAATTCAAAATTATAACGAATATGACTACGAGATCATATACAAGAAGGGAATTTACAATAATAACGCAGACGCTTTAAGTAGAATACAGCTTAACGCACTAGAAACAGAATCAGTTATAGGAACGTAGACGAAACGGAAATTAGAGAAGATCCAGACGAGATGGACACCATACATTCAACACAGAATGACGAGCCGAAAACCGCGATTAAATTTTTAATAAAGCCATCGATATGAAACCCAATCAGTTTATAATCACCAAAGCTTTAACTAACCCCAACCCTGTAAAATATACAAAAGTAGATAACAAAAGATATACCAAATTCAGATAACCAAAGACGACAATGAAGCACAAATAAGTAAAATTCTAAAGGAATACACCTGCAAGAGAAAACGATTTTACTTTTATTTTAACACCGAAAACTTGATTAACGATTTTCAGTTAACATGTTAAATTATTTAATAACTCTGGCTCTAAACTTATAGATGCACTAGAAAATTAATAACCTTAGACGACCCTGACGAAATAAATGATGTGATCAGAAACCAACACGAAGGAAAGACCAACCATCGTGGAATTAATGAAACCCTAAAACAAATTATGAGACGATATTATTTCAAGGACATGAAGGAACTAACTACAGATTTTATCAATCAATGTGAACTATGTGACAAAGCAAAATATGACAGGAAACCCCCAAAGATATTTTTAATGTTGACTAAAACACTTGACAAACCCTTTCAAAAATTACATACCGATACTCTAGTAGTAGAAGTACAAAGCTATTTGACAATCGTAGACGCATTTACAAAAATAGGCCAAGCAATACCAATCACCTCTAAAAAGAGTATTAACGTAACTCAAGAATTTTTACAGTATTTCACATTTTATGGAACGCCCAAAACAATAACGTTAGACAACGATAGCGAATTAAAAAATGAAACAATACAAAACACTTTGGAATTACACAAAATAAAAATTCATTTCATAACTGAAAACCACCCTGAATCCAACGGACTAATCGAGAGACTACATTCAACCCTGTTAGAACAAATCAGATTATTAAGAATAACATACAAGAAAGAACAGATAACTAATTTAATGTAATACGCATTAATCGCCTATAATAACACAATTCATTCATCAACCAATTTTACCCCCTTAGAATTAACTTTAGAACATTCAGATTCACGCAACGCTTATGACATACATTATAACAAAAAAGTTCATCAACAATACGCCAAAGATCATAAAGAAAAACTAAAAATAACTAACGACAAAGTAAAGGATAAATTAGATAACGACAAAGAACGCATTACCACATCCCGTAATAAAAATACCTACGTAAACAAATTTTCAATAGGACAAACCGTGTACGTGAAAAGTTTTCAAAGCAAAAGACACAAAACGGTACCTAGAAATTTAGGCCTCTTTACAATCAAAAGATTAGCGGACGAAAACATAGCCGTAGTAGACAACGGCAAGATAACGAAATATATTTACCTGAAAAATTTAAGACACCCTGTACTTTCAAATGGACAATCATCACCCTTACCGTCAACCTCCACCTAGGTAGAAGGGACACCGAAATCATAGTTGAAGACATAAAGGATAACCCCGGTATACTACCAATAAAATTAGGCAGTATGCAGAATACCATAGATTATTAGACCTTTGTACAAAAATTCGACTTAACGGAACTAAAACAGGAATTTCAAACAATGAAAAATAATTATTACCGATTAAAACAATCAATGGACACAACAAAATTCGGAAAAGAATACGCAATAGAAATGATGAACTATGACAGCATAATAGAAAGTATTTTGAGAAACATAGAAGATAAATTTAACCGACTAATACCCACAGAACAAACGGCGAGACGAAAAAGAGGACTAATCAACAGATTAGGAAACATAATAAAAGCAATAACAGGCAACTTAGATAATCAAGACGCAGAACGTTATGACAACGCAATACAACAATTAATTGAAAACCAAAACGATATCAAAACCATAATTAGTAGCCAAATATCATTAATTCAATCAACGATTATAAAATTCAACAAAACACTAAGAAAATTAGTCAGAAATCAAGATAGTATAGCCAACCGTATATAAACCCTTAAAAATAACATGCAAACTACCATGTTAGGCATGCGAAATTTAATTAGATTTAACACAATATATACCCAGAAAATATCAACCCTTACCATAATTCAACAAATTTTAGCCACGTTAGAAAACGCAGTAACATTTGCAAAATTAAATACCCTAAATTCCAGTATCATAGAACCAATTGATTTATTCAAACAACTATTAAGAATTAAATCATATATAACCAACAGTAAATTACCTTTTGATGTAGTAGAATCAAACATTTTAATATTTGAAAAAATAGCTATAGTTAAAGGCTATGTAAAAAATAACGATATAACATTTTTAATAGAAATCCCAATAGTAGAGATTAACAATTATAATTATTATCATTTATTTGCTTTTCCAATAAAAATGACTAGCACATACCAAGTTATTATACCCAAAACCAAATTCCTATCCTTAAATGAACTAAGATATGGCTATACGAACGAAAAATGTAATGAAATCACACCAAATCAATATTTATGCCAATCATTAACAACGACAACAATTCAAGAAGACAGTCCTTGCGAACTACAACTTCTAAAATTTTCAAATCATTACGAAAATTGTTAAGGGAAACCTGTACAAATCACCAATATGAAAATCCAGAAAGTAACCGAAAACAAATGGATAACCATTTTTCCCACAGAAGTAATAGCAACAACCTATTGTAATCAAGACGAAAACAACTTAGCATTAACCGGAATTAAATTAATCACACTTAAAGACAATTGTTATTTAAAATTGAAAAATGAAATAATCAGAGTTTACCAAGATCCCGTACAAACCAAGAAATTAGAAAATTTACCCGAACTACAAATCAAGATAACGCAAAACGAAGACGAATAAATACCTCAAAAACCCATGCAACTTGAACACCTGGAATTAGACAACCTCAACCACGCCATGAAACTTATGGAAGATTACAAAGAACATCTAAACGAACTCAAAACGCCTAAACTGCACTACGATAACAATAGTGTATGGACAATTGTATTAATTATTTTGACTATTTTATTGATTATTTATGTAATTTACAAAATGTATATTAAATATAAAAATAAAGGAAACAGTTTTAGATTTAAGGCAACCAAGGTAAACAAAGAAACGAATGTACCCTTAGAAAGTATGAATTTTAAAAAATAAAATTAAATGAATTTTAAATTGAAAATCAAGAAAGGGAAAGCCCCTTAATTTTTAATGTACGTCGGGAGGATGTAATCTCCCAATTGATATATGTATGAAGACATAGAATAATTAAAGAATTATTAGAAAGTGTTAGAAATGCGCTAAGTGAAGTGCAACATTGTAAAACAAGGACAATTTGTAAAGTTTATTAACGTTCATGAGAACGGATGCGCTACTTTGTATCGCAGACGATAGTGACAGTGCAGATGTCAGGTCACAGGCGGTCACCGACGGTCACTTACCGAGATTACTTAGAAAGTAGGATCGCAACAATGTATTTATGAATAGAATCAGGAATGAGCATACATGAGATCTGCAAGTTCCCACAGCCATGTGAGGGGTAGGGATATTATAAAAGGCCCCGGAGCTTCAGTCGAAATCAGTTAGTTAAGTGAACAGCTTTTACATTGCAGTTGCTTACTACTCACAAAATGTACAATTATTAATAAATTTCGGATTTAGAATAATTCCAATTCAAGCTTTGTAAAATTTCATTAGTAATGTCTGTTTAAGAAATAATTGTGTTAAAGAAGTATGGAAATGGTTTTTTAATAAAGCCGTTCTCGAACCACAAACTTTAACTCGCTCACGGGTAACATTTCAGCAAGTTTTATTATACCCTCGCCGTAAAAAACGGTGAAGAACAAAACAGATGTTGGTTGGTATTCTCAAAGCTGAAAGACCTTATTATACTGTTTCGTTTGCAAACTATTTGATAATTGCTCATCAAAATTAAGCTCCTGTGAAATGTTAAATAAATAGAAGAATGTAGATGATCTCTTAAAAGGACATGAAATTTCTAAGTCAAGCAAAAAATGTCTTCTAAAATGGTTCAATTTACAAGGGGCCTTAAAATGCAAAACAGGTATTGATAGTTGTTCAAAGTCTACGTTAAATCTGAAGAACATCGATGGAAATATATTTTAGAAAAGTTATTTGATGTAGTACAATTCTTTATCTCTCATAATTTATCATTTAGAGGATACTTTGAAAAACTAAAAGATATATCCAGCGGTAATTTTCTAGATGTCGTTAAAATAATTGGTCGACTTGATCTTATTTTAAAAACTATTTAGAGCAAGTAATTTTTAAAAAAATTAGTGATCATTACCCAGGAAAGAACATTTAAAATGAATTCATACAACTGATTGTAAAAATTACGTAAAATTTAAAATTATAGAAAAAATTTATTCTGAACGGACCTGCACCTTGACGAAGTACTAAAATACTAGAACGGGTAGAATGGCTTGCGTGTTTCAATGAGCTAAGGAGCCGAACTATAGGTTTAGCCAAATTAGTGTGGTCTTTAGTGAGGAACCAGAGTAAGGCAGATCTCCGAAAAAGGGCAGAAGCTTTTTCGGTACTTAGAGTGGCAAAGACAATAGGGGTCGGTATGACATTCTGAGACACACTACTGGGATGTGGAAGGCAACCGAAAACCACCACATTACTTTCCGAGTACACTGCGTACAGAAATTGTTAGTCAAAATGATGGCATCCTCTGGGGTAAAATTCCGGAGGTAAAATAGTTCCCCATACGGATCTCCGGAAAGGGACTACTTCGGGGGATGTGATCCGAAAGTATAAAAAAAGATCAGTGAACATTCTGCGAGTCGGAGCGGGAAATGCAAGAAGTATAAAGCAAGTAAGTAAGCTAGAGAACCTGAAAATCGAAATGGATAGGTTTGCACTAGACATAGTAGGGATCAGCAAAGTCCGATGGCCAGATGCGGGGAATTTTTAGAGTGGAGACTTCAGGGTAATTCTTACAGAATCAAAAAAAATTGGGGTGTAGGGATAGTTAGCGAAAAAAGGTAGAACGTCGTGTAGAAAAGTACTTACAAAAGAACGAAAGAGTACTCATGGCTAGATTAGAATCTAAACCGGTAAATACAGTAATAATACAAGTATACATGACTACCTGTAGCTACAGTGAGGAAGAGGTAGAGGCGATCTACAAAGATATCAAAGACATACTAAGATACGTAAAAGGACATGAAAATTTAATAACTGCGGGGGATTTTAATGCAGTAGTAGGTGAGGGTAGGAAAGGAGCGGTAGTAGGTTTATTTGGTTGACACCCGAGAAATGATAGGGAAAATAAGTTGGTAGAATGTTGCGACAAGCACAATTTAACCATCACAAATACATTATTTTAACAAGATGCTAGAAGACGATACACGTGGAATATGTCAGAAGATATAGGAAGATATCAAATAGATTACATTATTGTTAGACAACGGTTTAGGATTGAAGTGAAAGACTGTAGAAGCTACCAAGAAGTAGATATAGACACTGACCACAACATCGTAATTATTAAGGCCGCTCTTAAATTTAAAAATTTGAAAAAAGAAACAGAAAAAGTACTTTGACTTTGAAAAGCTGAAAAATAGGATATCCACGAAAGATTTTAAAAACGTCAAATGAATTTCTAGAAGATGTCGGAAAAATTTCTGATACTCAGAAAGTAGTAACAGAATGGAAAAACATTAAATCAAGCTTAGACATGGCGACCAGAGATATTCTGGGGTATACACAAAAAGAAAACAAGAAACCATGGATAACAAAGGATATACTGCATTTAATAGAAAAAAGACGAAAATACACAAATAGATTAGACGAAACAGGAAAACGGATACAAAACCATAAAATGGGAAATTATTTGCAAATGCAGCAAAGCTAAAGAACAATAAATTGATAGAAAGTGCAAAGAGGTGCAAACTAAGATGGAAATAGGAAAGGCAGACGAAGCATACAAATTAATTACAATGAACTTTAAGGATATCAAACCATATAGCAAAAATATAAGGGACACGGGAGGAAACGTCATTATAGAAAGTGATTAGATGGCAAGAATATATAGGTAATTTATATGCAAGAGAGGAACTAACGGCATTAGAACAGGAATCAGACATTGAAAATGATGACTTGGGATATCCTATACTTAGAGATGAGTTTGAATTAGTATTAAAAAGTCTGAAAAGTGGTAAAGCACCGGGTACAGATAAGATGCAAGCATAAACTCTAAAAGCCGCTAGACAAGTAGTAACAGAACTTCTCTTCCAACTTGTAAGTTATATGTATGAGACAGGCGAGATACCCAAAGATTACAAGCATAACATCATAGTAACTATACCAAAAGAAAAAGGCGCGGATAAATGTGAAAATTTTCGAACAATAAGTTTGACAGCACACGTTTTAAAAATATTAACTAGAATCGTACAAAGACGAACGGAAAAGCAAGCTGAGGAAATACTAAGAGAAGATCAATTTGGGTTTAAGCAAAACAGGGAACACAGGAGGCTATTTTAACTCTGAGGAGAAAACAATAAAAAAGGGGGAAAGCGTGTATATAGGGTTGGTAGATTTGGAAAAAGCATTCGACAATGTAAAATGGAAAAAATGTTCGTAATACTGAAAAAGGTTGGAATGAGTTTTAGGGATTTAGACATTGCTTATACAAAGAGCAAACAGCTTTGCAGATGATATAGCGGCATTAGCTTCTAGCAAAGGAGAGTTAGTAGCTGCTCTTAATGAAATGAAAACAGTTCTAACAGAAAGATACGATATGAAAATTAACAATAATAAAACAAAGTCCGCATTTTACATTACAGGTTTAAATTTTGATTTTAACGTAAAACGGTCCCACAAAATTTTTGTCCAAGGCCTCGCAAAGTTTAAGACCGCATTTGTAGAGGAGTTTTAAAGATTATTGATTAAACAAAAATTACATGCAAAAGAAGGTACAATTATAGTCATCAATATAATGCCCAAAAATAACTTTTATGGTTAAAAAATGTTTTTCCTTTCTAAACAAACTGATCTAAAAATTTCTAAATCACTTTTATTCCTAATACAATTATTTTTAATTGCAGTATATGCTTTATTGATTTATTTGTCAAATAATTCCATCAATACCTATGAAACGAAATTAACGCACAAAGAACATCTTCGTTTCTATACTTTAAAAACATATTTATTAGCAGACTGCAGCAGTTATATTGACTCGTTTTCTTTGTTAGCGCTGTCCCTTACTTATATCTATTTAGCATGAAGCCACCCCATTGCTGCTAATAATAAACTTAATTTAACATGACAAGTAAATATTATTTTAACGTAATATTAATTTTGAATTCATTAATTTAAATGAAAACTTTAGTTAGTCAATATGATAACAAATTGTTTTACAGTAAAATTGGTTTATTAGAAGTAGTTGCTAGTAAAACTTACCTCAAACGCCAAACCAAACAAGCACGAACAACTAAACTTTTCTATAATGCAAACGTGTATTCATTAGCAAGTTGCAACGAGCTTTATTGATCTGTCTGCAGCAGTTGCGCTAATCACGCATTTTATATAATTTGACGAAACCTTCCAGTTAGCTTGATTGAAGTTTATTTTTCGCATAGATACAGACTAGCGTATGTGTCTAAATTTCGGAGCAATCAGTATTATTGTCAAAATGTTTTATGAAATCTGCTTAATATAGTTAGTTTATCCTAAAAAATAAGATTTATTTTGTTACCTTGAGGATGTTTTCTATACTTCTCCCTGGTCCAACGCTATTACTTTTAAGTAGATCAAGTAGTCGGTTCATTATGAAATCATGAAATTATATGATGAATATATCATATAGAGTGTGATTAGTATTTAATGCAAATAAAAAGTATTATTTCATACTTTTTGTTAGAAAAATGTCTGAATTTTTCAATGGCGTCAGTAGATATACTAGGGGTGTACGAGCACAAAAAATGGCATTTTTACATGTATCCTCTTTTTGTCAAATTTCAGGTCTAGTCTGGTCATGCTTCTATGGGAATGTGCATAAGGTGGAGCCAGATCCTTCTGGTCATATCTTGTGTCGGTGAGAAAATTTGTTTGCATTTCCCAACACCAATGATTAGGCATAACAGTAGATCAAAATATAGCAATAAATAAACAATAATTAAAATTTATCAGGTAATTTATACATACATTTACAGTAATAGAACTATTTTACATATTCACCTTATATTTAAATGCACATGCAGCTATACAATTTTATATACTATACTACAATAAGTATTTTATATATTTTAACAACAATCGTAGCGGCCTAATTGGTGCCCATAATTGGGTAATGCCTAAGAGGTAATCTCGAGTGCGAACCGGCAATCAAGTAGCGTTTGTCGTCACCTGGACTGAAGCAATTTTTTCTTCTACGATGGTGTGAATTTGATTCATATTTGACTGAATTAAGTTCCGAGTAACAAATATTTTTTTTACATCTTCTATGCACCTGACATAATCATCAAACGTATTTCCATTCTTTACTACTGATTTCTTAACTCCTTTTATCTTCTTAGTAACGTCAAAGTTTTGTACAGCATTGAACCGCATATATGAGTCATCCTCCTCCATTAATCGCGACAAAATCAGTTTCTTCTTTCTGGGGCGTCTTAAAAATCTTCGTCACATACATCTTAGATTGTAATCCAATAAAATCGGTCATAATTTGGCCATTGTTTTTTTGTTTTTATCATCCCTAATACTCTTCTGTTGATTAGAGAAATTCCAGAAATGTCGTCGGAGGGATAGTCCTATGTGTCAAAATGTATAATACAGTATCGCTTCATGATAAGGATGATAAGAATTATGATTTATAATCATGTAGATCAAATTATCTACATCTGTGTAAAGAATTTGATATCCGTTTTCAAAGGTAGTACTCATATATCCATAGTTAAAATCGTAAATGGTTATCTTGGCTATAACGAGGATGCGCATACCCACATATATTGTTTTGTTAAAATAAATTTTCGACTTAAGAAGTTTCACTGAGGCAAGGTTTTCATCGAAGATTGTAGTATTTTTGGATACAGCATTAGATATTTTAGTTTCAGCGCCATATTTACCTTCCCAATTTCTCACAAGTTACACATTACAAGGGTTTCTTATATTTTACATCGTTTTTCCGACGACAGCATTATTCATCAGCTTGAATAAGTGCTTCTCAAATTCGTTCCTTGAATATTTATTTTCTAAGTTCAGTATTTAGATATTTAGGCTAATGTAGGATTTTAGCCAACAGCTATGTTTAAATTTCAGCACACGGTGGATTGTTGACAATTTAAGATCATTCACTAAGTATTGTTTAAGGTTTTTGTTGTGGATTACATATGCTTTCTTAAAATTTAATGTAGCCATTACAGGTGGTTGTCCAGTGTTCCGATGAGTATGCTCGAGACAGAAGGGAATGTCCTTATGCAAATTATGGATATGTTTGGAATTCTCTAAATCTACCTCCAAAATATAAGCTTCTTGAGTATCATCAGGAACTGAAGTGACATTGATGTTGGTGTCGGTCTATTTTAAGTT
>JARFIW010000120.1:0-5000 GCA_036346225.1 Platerodrilus igneus
TATATATATATATATATATATATATATATATATATATATATATATATATATATATATATATATATATATATATATATATATATAATATATATATATATATATATATATATATATATATATATATATATATATATATATATATATATATATATATATATATATATATATATATATATATATATATATATATATATATATATATATATATATATATATATATATATATATATATATATATATATATATATATATATATATATATATATATATATATATATATATATATATATATATATATATATATATATATATATATATATATATATATATATATATATATATATATATATATATATATATATATATATATATATATATATATATATATATATATATATATATATATATATATATATATATATATATATATATATATATATATATATACTATATATATATATATATATATATATATATATATATATATATATATATATATATATATATATATATATATATATATATATATATATATATATATATATATATATACATATACACACACACACACACACACACACACACACACACACACATACACACACACACAAAAAATCACACACACACACACACACACACACACACACACACACACACACACACACACACACACACACACACACACACACACACACACACACACACACACACACACACACACACACACACACACACGAGTCGTCGAAGCGAACGGACGTGTTTTCGGTGCTCGTGGTAAATATATTATTTCAATTGATTAACAAGTACTCTTTAGTATTGTTATAACAATGGTGCAAAAAACTTTCAAAAGTGTAGTGAACATTTAATTTCGAACGGTCCTTTAATTAGAAACGTAGGTATAAATAATATATTAATACAGTTAAGGTTATAAACAATAAGCATTGGTCGCTAGACCATATGCTATACCAGTTTTATTCATTCCGTTTATCAGCTATCCTAAAGTGAATTATCTCGTATTTATTCTAATGCCGTATAATCATACCTTGAACTTTATACAATATGTTAGAAGAAATTAGATTGGTAGACGATGTTTCTGATAACAGGGGCGTCGTTAAGGAAAATACTACAGGCGAAATCCATTGCAACGTACTACCTGATGTAAATACGACAAATGCAAGAGTTTTTACTTTTTCTGAAGTTACTAAGGCTTCGCTTTTTCCACGGAAAGAGCAAGCAATCGTGTTTCCTTCAATTGATGGAATATTAGTGAAAGATTATGTGATCGCTGTAGGCAGTTTGTTAACCCCTAGAAGCGTTATGTTTGCGTCTAGAATGTCCAATAACAGGATATGTATATACTTAACAAATAAGGAAGCTGTAGAAACCATCGTATCGCAACATCAAGGAGTTAATATTGGAAACGTATTCATTCCAGTAAGAAGGTTAATAAGTCCGTCTAAGAGAATCGTTCTTTCCAATGTTTCGCCCTGTATTCCGCATTCAGTGATAGAAAACTTTTTGAAACTTAATAATATTAAAATTTTGTCACCAGTTTCCTTTATAGGGGCAGGAATCGGGCTAAATGAATATAGACACGTAATGAGTTTCAGGCGACAGGTTTACGTGGCAGATACTGAAACCGTACCTGAAACTATCATCGTAGACTTTGAGGGCGAAAGCTATAGAATTTTTTTATCAGATGATAAGGTGAGATGTTATACATGTAAGGAACTGGGGCATATTTCGTCCAGGTGTACTGCTCAAAATATAATATCCGCTGTACCACTGCAAAGGGATATAGCGGATGATATAACAGAAAAACAGGCAAAAAAAAGACCATCAACTTCTACGATAGAAACCGTAGATAGCGTACCAAGCACACCTATCGATGATGTAATAGAGGTATCCCTTACTAAAGATACGGAATTAGCTGTTGAATGCGCAAATGACGCTAAAGAAGAATCTGATTTCTTCCGAAAGCCCCAAAAGTCAAAGACAAAACCGCAGCGGTCTAAAAAGAAACTAAAAATTGATACCACGATTCAAAACGTTACCGACGATTATCAGGAGTTGAAAGAGTTATGGCCCAACGACCTGTCTGGTATAGATTTTGTCCATTTCACGGATTTCTTGACTGAAGTTAAAGGGAGCGACAACCAACTAGGTATAGTGCGTAAATACACTAATGATGTTAATTCTCTTTTAGTATTAATTAAAGAGGCTGCTCATGTATCTACAACAAGAGCGTTAAAAGAGAGGTGTAAAAGATTAATTGTTTCAATAAAAAAAGCGCTTTTAGCAGAAGGATTAGAAATATCATCGCCTCCGATTTCAATTTCTGGCTCACAACTGTCTCTGAACCGAGTATCATCTGTAGAAGAAATTGATAGCGACCAAAGTTACTACTAGAAATTTCTTACGTATTGTAAAATAAACCGCCAATAGTAAGTGTCGTGTAAAAGTTTTATTTTCTTATAGTCTACACATACATATACATAATTTAATAATTAATATGAACGCATCAATTTTAAAAATCCTTACGCTCAATGTTAAAAGTATACGAAGCGAACAAAAATGTTTCCAGTTAGTGGAATTTTTACGACAAAATAACCCATTTATTGCTGCACTCCAAGAAACAAACTTAAGAACTAATGACCTACAATTAGTCACCACTTATCAAAATATCAATGCCTTATTAATCCTGCTACAGTCGATTACTCAGGAACAGCAATTTTAATACGAGGCCCAGAGCACAATATAGAACAACATGATATACTTTTTGACTCATACCTTCAATATGCCCGTATTAAAGTACAAACAGAAACATGGCATATAGTTAATATCTATGTTCCTCATGACCAAGAAATTGCACATCAAATACTTGGAAAACTGTCGCAATGGCTTCGAGCCAGATCAACTTTAAAAAATACTATTATAGGCGGTGATTTTAACTGTACTATCTCAACATCGTTAGACCGAATGCACTCATTCGAGAGATATCCAGCAATCTCACAACAGCTAGCAAATATTGTGTACGAATATAATTTGGACGACTGCTGGAGAATTTTTAATCGTACTAAAGGTGGTTATACGTATATAACACGTACCTCGGCATCAAGAATAGATCGATTCTATTGTAACCAAAGTACCGTTACTTCATTGAAATATGCAACATTACTTGCCAGTTTTTCAGATCATCTGGGTCTTGAAATTAATATTGATATAAAACCGAGCAATATACCACCTCCGTACTGGAGATTCAATAATCAATTATTAAATGATAGCGATTTCATTCAAAGTATGCACGCATTTCTGGTAGCCCGCATAAATAAATATGAAAAATGCGCGGACTTACTATTTAGCTGGAATACGTTTAAATTGGAGGTGAAAGAAATAACTGTTCAGTACTGTAAACAGCGAAAACAATTATTGGATATGCAACAGAAGGAGATACTAAAACAAGTAACTACACTCACGAAAACACTACTGTTTCAAGTAGCAAAGAAGCATACAATCTACTTCACGAAATACGGAACACCTTCAAAAGAAACGCTGCACACACTGCCGCTATTGAAAAATATCAGGAGTTGTACAATACTGATCGCCCGGCAATGGGAAGATTGATACGACGTGCACGACTTCAATTAAAAGAATTGCAAATAGGAGAAAAGCTTATAAAAAATCCACTGAAGTATGTGCTGAAGTGAGACAGCATTTTGTTCAAAAGTACGCATCAGACAACATTTGTTTAAATATAGAATCTCCTTTATACCAAAACCTACCCAGAATAAGTAATATAGACAGACAAAGGTTAGAGGAACAATATACAGTAGAGGAATTCACACAATCTGTCAAGCAGATTAATAAAAATAAAGTTCCTGGATTGGATGGCCTAACGATTGAATTTTATATAAAATTTTGGGAAGTTTTAAAAATTTTTATCACAAAACCTTTTCCAGTGCCATGTTAAATCAAAATTGCCTAGTAGTACTACCTGAGCTGTAATTGGACTTATACCAAAAAGAAGAAGATCTATCAGATATTACAAATTGGCGAGCAATTTCATATTAAACATCGATTATAAAATTTTATCCAAGAGTATTTCAAATCGACTAATGCAAGTTATAGATAAGCTAATTAATCCAGATCAGTGTTCTTCTGTGCCAAATAGGTCAATGTTTGATATTTTACACTTGCATAGAGATGTAATGATATACGCCAATAAATGCAGCATTCCATTGGCTGTTATTCATCTCGACCAAAATCTGCATATGATTTTATAAATCACACTTATTTATTTGAGATACTGGAAAGATATAATTTTGGACCATCTCTTATAAACAATATAAAAACATTATACGCAAATTCTAAATCCCATATAAAAGTAGGTACATTCTTAACAAGTGAAATTGATCACGGCAGAGGAATACGTCAGGATGTCCACTTTCCGGTCCTCTTTTCGTGTTATCCTTGGAACCGTTCCTGAACTACTGCCGCACCATCCTAACCGGATTTCCTATTCCAACAACTAATCCAAATAAACTGGTGCTCAGCGCGTATGCGGATGACGTGTCTCTTTTTATTTCAAATGACGAGGATTTTGCAAACTTTCGCAATGTTTACGACGCGTATCGACAAGAATCAGGTTCGGTTATAAACATCCAAAAAAGTAAAGGGTTTTGGACTGGCAAGTGGAAATATAGAAATAGTACGCCTCTGAATATTTCTTGGTCATCTGACAACATCAAAATCTTAGGTATACAGTTATCCGGGAACATAAGTGAAGACGCGCGCGTTGCATATGAAAGACTAATAATTTCGATAGAGGAAACTTTAAATAAATGGAGACAAAGGTTACCTACAAGTTCTATTAAAGGAAGAAAAATTATTTTAAACCAATTCATTGCACCAAAAATTTGGCATTTCCTGCAAGTACTACCGTTTAGTGTTCAACAAATAAATCAACTTCAAAGAAAATTTAACGACTTTCTGTGGAATGG
>JARFIW010000120.1:10000-84538 GCA_036346225.1 Platerodrilus igneus
TATCACCCAGTCTACCCTTGACCAGAATAATACAGTTGAACGTAAACGAAACATCTGAACACAAAGGATAATTAACATCTACCCTGTGGCATGACTTTTTCAAATGGACTAGTTTAGCAGTTTACAAGAGGTTGTATTTAAGAACCTTATTAAGGTTACAATAGGAACCTTCTATATGTTATTTGCATAATTCTAATGTATCCTTGAAATAGTGAAAAATTATTGACTATGTATATAAATTGCCGCCATGAGCATCACAAGGTTCAGTTCTAATTCAAACTTTGATTGTTATACTAGTTTTTACTCGAGTCATGACTATAAATTCATGATTTGAAATAAATTAGTATTAACACATTAAAATAGATAGCTCTGTGTGATATAAATTATTGTAGTGATCGATAGAAATTAACAATTGGTGCTTTGATAGTTAATATAGTGATTCGATAGTAACTAAGAAGAGAGCATTGTAGTTTTGAGAAGTTAGTATTTTTACTGATAGCGGTTAGTTGGAAATAAATTGTCGTGTAATCAGTTGATAATAAAGAACTGTTGCTATTGCAAAACAGTTTTCTTTACAATATCACTGTTCGTTCATGTTGTGAACTTGAGATATTAGAGCACGTCATTGCCCTATATCTGTTTAAATATAGAGACGTATTATTATTGGATTGGAAAGTACAAGTGGAATTGCCAAAGTAGTTACTATTACTAAAGAGAAATGTAGGTAGTGTAACCTCGTTCTACTGCCATATTATTTTTAAAATAAAAGATACAACATTTAAAATATCAAAATTATTTATAACAAAAGGGAACGTGAATCCGGTCTTTCTACGTTTCGAATTGACAACTGCATGGCAATATTTGTAATTATATCCTCCGTGAATAAAGATTCTATCTAGTAACGTTTCGATCCATTATTTTGAAAACGATCCTCATGGATCGAAACGTTAATAAAGAGAAGACAAACCACAACAAACATACACGGAGTATTTACAAGTCAGGTATGGGCCTGAAATTTGTATTTGTTTTAGACAGTTGGACAATCAAACCTAAAGCTATTCCAAAATTCACTCACATTTAATTGTCATAAATGTAAAACTTGAAGTTTTTATTATTTTGAAAACGATCCTAGGTCATGGATTGAAACGTTAATAAAGATAATTTTAAAAACTATGAGTGGTTTAATCCCCAAAGAAGATTTAGAAGAACACAAACATTTAGGTTGATGACCTATATCTAATCCGAAATAATATAATTAGTACACTTATCAATTTAACTTAATGTTAAATATGTACGTATGATTTCTAGCAAACTTGTACTCTTTTGTACCCGCAGTTATAAATGAAAGTCAAATAATCTTCTTGATATATGCACTTGAGCAGTGCCGTGCAGTGTATTTTGTCAGTATGATGCAAGTCTTCAAAATGCCGCCCCCATATTTGTGATTAAAAAAAACTACGGAAAAATGTGAAAATAATATATTTATATAATATATTTTCAAATGTAACAATTTTCTATAAATAAATAAAAACTCGTATAAACTTGAACATAAACATACTCTTCGAACTTTATAGTTTGCAAATTCCCGAATAAGGGAGGTATAGTCAAGAGAAGCAGCTAATGTACATTCAATAGAAATTAATGCCAGATTTGTAAACTTTGACTGACATGAAATTGCGTAAATAGTTTTTTATTAATTTTAATTTGGAAAACTTCTTTCTCCACTTGCTACAGAGACAGGGAGTGTTAATAGAATTCTTAGCGCTATACAGGTGTTAGGATACAATGTGTTTAAATTATTTTGGTACAAATAGTTAATGACATCGTGTGGTTTCATTGAATGTTGTAATATGCGCGTAATTCCTCTTGAAGATCATTCCCATTTACATCTGACTCATTGTCGTCCGAAAGAATTGACTGGAGGTTAGTGCAATGATTCTCAAGTACTTCATCAGTTACATCCCTGAGTACGAAGATGTATAAAAACTGAAAATTTTTGCTGTGGGTTTCCAAAAGGGTAAATCGTTCATTTAAGGAATTAAGTGTTATATCCGAAATACAATTGAAAAAGTTTATCCTAAATTTATCTTTCTCCGTTAAGGGTTCGTCCGCAGCTTTTTCGTCAAATTGACGCTTTTTCTTCCTAGCTCTAACTTCACTTTCGGTCGGAAAATCAGTGCTACACTCAAGATTCTCAACAATTTCATTAGCAACAATTCTCATCTGTTCAAATCCTAGTTGCCTGTAACTTTTCACTTTTTCTATTGTTTTCGCTAGCAATCCTTGTACAATTCGATATATTCATAGTTACAGACTGCAATAGCTTCGAAACTGAATTAATTTTAAATAAAATGTCATGCCAAAGAATTACATCGCATATAAACTTATATTTTTTTATATTTGTTGCCAACCCTCTTGCTTTAACTCTAGTTTCTGCATCTCGAGTGACGTCTTCCATTATTTTGAATAATGCATCATATATTTCACAAAGTTGATATCGCAAAGGTTTTACTGCATCTATTCTGCTTGCCCACCTAGTAGCACTCAATGGTTTGAGAATTAAATGTGGAACATGTTTTTTCAGCATCTCCCAGCGCTTTGTAGAATCAGAAAAGAAATTATGTAGTTCTTGTACAACAAAAAAAAAGTTGTTTCTGTAGAAGAAGACGATTGATCATTTACAACTAGGTTTAAAGAGTGACATGCACAAGGGACATAGAACGCCCGCAAATACTTTTCAAGTATTCTGTTTTGTACACCCTTTCTGACTCCCTTCATGTTAGCTCCATTGTCATAACCTTGCCCTCTAAGCCATTTCAACTCCAAACCGATTTTTTTTCAAAAAAGACAAAATAAGTTCTATTAAACCCTATCCTGTTGAATTAGTTGCTTCAAAAAAACCAATAAAGAATTCGTCAATTTCGTACTTATTTTCGATTGGGGTGCATGTGACAACTCTTATTGTTAATGAGAGCTATTAATATGACTTACATCTGGGGTACAATCAGCAATTATGGAAAAATATTTAGCTTTTTTTGTTATTTTTTACAATTGTACGTAGAATTTCATTTCCCATCAAATTTATAAATTCTTCTTGTATATTATTGCTTAGATAAGTCACGGACCATTTATCAGACTCTCGTTGAACTCTTCTGACATGTTCTTCCATAACTGAATCAAACTCGGCAAGCAATTCAACCAGATTTAGAACATTTCCGTCATTAGATTGAATCAAATGTTCACTTGTTTTTCGAAAGGCTAAGCTTGTGAAGCAAATAGGCTAATTATTGCAATCATTTTTTTTAAAACTCCTCTCCAGTGCTGAATTTCCAAATCCATAATTTTTTGATATTCGGCATCAATAGTTTGGTTCTTTTTTAAACGAGTATCAAATTCTTTCCATTGTCTGAAAGGGTTTCTGTGATTTAAGACTTTTCGTGCATTGTGAGCGCACGTACCAGATATCCCCAGTCAGAATAACCTTTTTTAGACCAATCATGGGAAGACGAATTATCAATATGCAGCAAAAGCAAAACACGGCATCAGTTGTAACAGAGTAAATCAACCAATTTCTCTCAACAATTTCACCATTGCTTAATACTTTGCAATAATGAGAGGATGATAATTTGCGCCTTCCTGTGTTGATAGCAAATTCCAGTTCTTTAACTTGATGTGGACCTTTCTCAACCAGTATCTCACGAGTTTTGGATGACATGCAGAAAATATTCCATAGTGCAGGATCGTTAGAGATCTTGTCTATTTGCTGAAACTCACTGCTATTGCTACCCTGTTCTTGATAATCTTCTGGGGTGTAATTTTTGGATTTTCAACAACTTTAGAGGTGATTCAGACAGCGCTGATGAGTCACCACATTCGAAGAGGTTGCTGTTGATGTAGATGTAAACGCTTCTGACTGAGGCTTAGGGACCAAGAATTCTTTCATGACATGGCTTAGCTTTCTTCCTTCTTCATCTTTCTTTAAGCGTTTCTTCTTATATTGGTTTCTAGTTTTCTGGTCCATGCTGTTATAAGAATATCAATTACCTACTATGTACGTTATAATATGTATCGTAAATTAAATTTAAACTTGCTGTAGAAATCGATAGGAATTACGCACTTAAAAAGCTATAATTCAATTCTCTTACATTTTTAGGCTTTTTAAAACGTAGGCATTTAACAACGTACCACAACACGTACTGATACTTGTTGAAGAGTCTGCTGTTGGAGACCAGCTAACATGAAAATCAAATAACGCCATCTTAAAGAATAAGTAAAAAACCTAATACGTGCAATTGTCTTTTGTGAAACATGCCGTTTACCGCCAAGCTCTTAATAAAAGCAGCCGCGGTGTCGCGTGCGGTATATCACAAACGCTTTGCGCCCACAGATAAAAAATCTAACGGCGTCGAACGCTCGCCTTTACAAATGGTACCCACAATAAGCGCAGATGAGTAATACAATAGGAATAAAATCGTTGCATTTCAATTTTTTGTTAAATGTAGTCCAGTAATTTTGCCGCCCTCTTGAAAGTGCCGCCTGATGCGTTCGCGTCTTTGCATCATAGCACCGCACGGCGCTGCACTTGAGCTATTAGAATATTCTGAAATGAGTCACTTAATCCTTAACAACACTTATTGTTTATGCGTGTGCGTATGGGTGTAAGTACGTGCGAGCGTGGGTGTGCCTGTGTATTCATGCGAGCGTGCTTGAGTGCAGGCGTACATACGTGTGCACAAGACTTGAACATGTAGTCTTCCCATTAGTACTTGGATACTTCCTATATAAACCACTGAGAATTGTAATTTAATCGGAAGAAGGGACATATTTACATCGCGTACGCAAACACATACTAACTTAACTTTCAATTTCCATTGACTTTTTGTTACTCATCAAATGACATGTGTAAGAGTAATGTAGTTTATCGCGTTACCGTACAGAGGGCGTAATATTGCACACATTTTCAATACAAAAATGATTAAATCAATTGAATCAATGAAGCATACATCGATTAATCAATGTAATTAAGGTAGAACTAAGTATTCAATCATTGCATTACCGCTATTGTTCCTCTATACGTACGTCAGGGTCCTATTTAGGTCAATGGCTTATAACCAGCAAATTCTCAGCGAAGAAATTTCCAACGTTGTTTGACTACTTCTTTTCCTATTTCTCCTTATCCCAAAAAATAATATTTAACGCGAGTTATGTATCCCCCAATTATCTATATGTATTGAATATATTGAATCTAATAGGTATTATTAGAAATTGTTAAATAAAGTATAAGTTCATTGCAACATTGTAATACAAGGATAACCCAGAGAGGTTATCGATAGTTCATGAGAACGGGCATGCAACTTTGCATCCGAGAGGGCAGTGATACTGCAGGTGGCAGGTCACAGGCGGTTAACATACCGCAATTACTTAGAAATAAAATTGTTACATTGTAATAAAGTGTACAGTTAAGAGAAAAGCAGACATGAGATCTGCAAGTTCCCACAGCCGTGTGAGGGGCAGGTTATTATAAAAAGCCCGGGAGCTCAAGGCCCGGCAGTCAGTCTGAGTATTACAGCTTTTGCATTGTTGTCTACCTAGACTACTCGCCTTAGTACAATTATTATTTTTTTGATTAAAGTTATTATTATACAATTTATTCAAAATTCCATTGTAATTTCTGTTTCAAGTTAAAATAAAGTTGTTAAGTCTTCGGAATTGTTTTTAAAAACACCGCTCCAAAGGCCCGAACCTTAACTGACGCAGTCGTAACTGATGTCAAAAGGGCACTAAAAATCCAAAAATCGGAAGATTGGTGACTAAGAATTTCAATTCGCAATTTTGACAGAACCCAAACCAGGTTGAAGAAAGAACAAAAATCGTCTAAATCCAGCAACAAACCAACGTGGACAAGATACAGCATCGATCGAGCCCACAAAAGAAACAGATGAAGAAATTAATGTAAGTTCATTCTATTTATACCAATTGATCTCACAAACTATAATTAATATATGCTAGTTTTATTATTTTATTAATTGATTACCATTTATTACTATGTTATGAATTTTATTCTATGCCAATATTTTTTTGAAAATAGTTACAAAGAGAATTATTTTCAAACGAGAATTTATAAAATTTTATGAGACGAATGATTAAAGAGACTTGATTATTTAAAAAAGATTTTCTTTAAAAATAAAAGAGATTTTCTTTTAAAAGCAAATGAGACTTGATGTTTAAGAGATTCTTATCACAATTATTAGAACAAACTCAAAAATAAACCAAAAATAACTGACGCACATCCATTAATACCGAAATACAAAAAGTTAACTACCGCGATACAAAACGCACGTTTAACCCAGTAAACTAAAAAGACAGAACGCGAATTAATCCCAAAGCTAAAGGTAATTCTTCAAACAAGCAATTACGGAACGATTATTTAAAACCATTACCTCTATCATACTGTATAAATTACAGCAAAACACTCTACAGTAACTGAAACTACGGTAACTTAAAACCAGTGTGCAATCTTGACCTAAGATAAGCAAAGTTCGCAAAAGAAGCATCATTTAATACAAACTTAAAGCATTGCTATTGTACAGAATAAAGCAACGCAGTTTTGCATTAAGATTCACATGTAATTAATAATAAAACCGCATGAAATTACACCCAGCATTTAATGAAAACTATCTATAAATAAATTGCAGAACAAACACGGAATAAAAGCTAAACGGTCATCGTAAAAGGTTATAATTAAAACGCCCATAACTGCAACCTGAAAACGTACATTACGGAGAAATTCAATTACAAGCCATGCACCACGGAGATATCTAAAAATAAACAGACGTAACATTTATGCAAAGCAATTAACGAGTAATTACTTGATTCCTATAAACTGAAAACGAACACCGTTGAGTAAGTATAATTACTTAACAGGTATAAGTGTATGTTATTCAGCACGTACGCGATTAAATAACCAAAACTACATCTTTTAGTAATTAAATTACAACGATAAAGTACAACAAGTAATTAACCTGCAAGCTAAATTTAGAATACAAGACCGACGAACTATACGTTTATGCAACTTAATTAAAACCGATATAATTACAAAATTAACAAAACTAAACTAACACAAAGCTAAGAAAATATCGCGAGAACAAATCTATTCACTCCAGATCCTTCAGAAAGCAGAAACTCAAAACAAAATTAAAACCGCAAGATAGAAACAGGCAAATTCAAGGCTACAGTAATTAAATCAACATTATCGAGTATAATGTGTAACTAAGTACAAATAACAGCAATTACGATTCTAAAAATAACCCGACGCAGTCTAAACGAAAAATTAACAAATCCAAACCTAAATTAATGCTAGAAATAGAAAAATTAACCTCAATTTTTACAAAATTTGAATTTACCTAACCTAAACGAAAAATTAATAAACCCAAACCAAAATTAGCGTTTCAAATAGCAAAATCAACCTCAATTTTTACAAAACTCGAAATTATCCAATCTAAACGGAAAATTAATAAAACCAAAGCAAAAATAACGTACAAATAGCAAAACCAATCCCAATTATTACAAAATTTGAAATTACACTACCTAAACGGAAAATTAGTAAATTCGAAGCAAAAATAAAGATACACATAGCGAAATAAACCTCAATTCAAAAAAATTTTTTTTTTGAAATTACCCAAAATCGAAAACAACCTTTAACCAACATGAGTAGCGCAGATATTAAGCTTTATTTAGAAACAATCCAAATATTTGATGGTACGCAAGCGCATCTTGAAAATTTTATTGAGCAGCTGAAATGTTCCCAAAAACCTTCTACAAACCCGGAGATAACGAAAGGAATTCATTGCTTATACGCTTGATAATAAGTAAACTAACCGGAAGGGCACTAACCTTAATCGCCAGTACTGACGATTTACAAGAATGGCAGGAATTTAAACAGCTACTAATTGCATATTTTGGAGACCAACGTAACATAAAATGCCTGCTACGAGACCTAATAAACCTTAGAATGGAACACAACAAATCCCCCTATCAGTTCGGAATGAAATGCCAAGACGTGAGAAGTTTAATCCTAACAAAATTAAAAATCGAAGAAATCGATCAAAACGTTCGACATTTAAAAACAAAAATGTATGACGAAATGGCACTGGACGCGTATATAAACGCTTTACCAGAACGACTATCGGATAAGATCAGATTCCAGCGACCCCAAAATCTAGAAGAAGCTATGAACCTAGTAATAGAAGAAGAAAATGTAATGTATTACCGCAACAGACTATACAACCCCAACGCAAATAAAAGTTATTCACCAATAAAAACTATACAAACCACAAAACAAACAATCCCTCAACAAAAATTCACACCCTTTAACACACAAACAAATCAACCGCGAATTAATAACCCAAGCATCAACAATACCAATTTTAATAATCAATATAAACATTTTCAAAACCAACATTTAACCCAACTTTTACGAAACCCGCATTCCAACCAAGATTTAATAAACCAACAAAGACCAGCATTCAACGCAAACCCCAATAGAAATACACCGATGAATAATAATCATAACAACCCTAATAATTATTATAAACCAACACCAATGGATACCTCATCTGGTAACACCAGACAAAATACAAAGATAACACATATCCGACCAAACCCTCATCAGAAACGCAATTTTACATCGGAAGAACTATTTCATCAAGAAGTAGAAAATTTGACACTGACCAGAATAATTACATTGAGACAGGTACGAACGATGAATCAAACCATGCAGAAACTTATGAACGCGACGAACAATACGAAACTTACGAGGAGTACGACAAAGAAAACTCGAACTCAAATTTTCAAATGGACCAATTCATAACCGACCAAACTTAATAAACTTAAATAATATAAATCACTTAGTATTACCATACATAGAAATACCCCACGCCGAATTTAAACTATTAATCGACACCGGATCCTCAAAACATTAATTAGCCCCAGAACCGTGAAAAACATTATTTAGATTATGTAGAAAGAGAACCATTTAAAATTAAAACAGCCCATCAAACAACATACACCAATTCGTAGCTAATATACCCTTACCGAGAACATTTAATGTTAAAATGAAACATAAATTTTGTGTATTCGAATTTAACGACAAATATGACGGATTAATCGGAATGGACCTTCTAAGAAAATTAGAGCCAACATTGACATTAAAAATCGCTTATTAAGGACGAAATACGGAAAAATCCCCATTAAATTTCAAAACACACAAATTGAACAAAATACACTATAGAACCCCGAACGGAAAGAAAAATAAAATCCCAGTAAAATCTAACAAAATTTAGGAATAATAAATCATATGACATTTCAACAAGGAGTAGAAACCCCAACCGCTTTAGTACAAATAAAAGATAATTATGCAACCACAACGAATATTAAATTCAAACGACTATCCCGTAGAATTATCATTGACAGACCCAATTAACGTAGAAGAATTAAATTTTAACGAAATGGAAATAGACGAAAATTTAGAAAACGATTACAACCCAATAGAACATGACAAAATGTTAAGAGAAAATTTAACTAACATCCGCTTTAATACCGACATCAATCAAGAAGAAGAAAGAGCAATTAAAAAACTTATGTTTTGAATACCGCGACATATTCCATTGCGAAGGAATACCATTAACATTCACCAACACAGTAAAACATAATATCGAGTTAACAGACAATAAACCAATCTTTACAAAAGCATATAGACTACCTCATGCAAGCCAAGAAGAAGCTGACAGACAAGTAGCAGACTTATTAGAACCAAGACATAATCCAGCACTCCAATTCACCATGGAGCAGCCCCGTGTTAATAGTACCTAAGAAATTAGACGCAACCGGAAAGAGAAAGTACAGAATGGTAATAGACTATAGAAAGTTAAATGAAAAACGGTAGATGACAAATATCCACTACCAAATATAACCGAAATTTTAGACAAATTAGGCAAATGCCAATATTTTACAACATTAGACCTAGCATCAGGATACCATCAGGTAGAGATGGAAGAAAAGATATCAAAAACAGCCTTCAGCACACCTAGAGGACATTATGAGTACAAACGAATGCCATTTGGATTAAAGAACGCACCTGCTACTTTCCAGAGAGTCATGGACAATATACTACGAGGAATACACAATGAAAATGCCTTGTATACCTTGACGACATCATAGTTTATTCCACATCATTGGTAGAACACATAGAAAGATTGAAAGAAGTATTCGAAAGACTTAGACAAGCACATTTCAAAGTACAATTAGACAAAAGTGAATTTTTACAAAAAGAAGTATCATTTTTAGGACATGTAATAACACCCCAAGGAGTAATGCCAAATCCAGACAAAACAAATGCAGTTCTAAATTACCCATTACCAAAACAACCAAAGAAATTAAAGGATTTCTAGGACTTAGTGGTTACTACCGCAAATTCATTAAAGGTTACGCTCAGATAACCAAACCCCTGACAAATTGTTTAAAAAAGGGAAACAAAATTGAACACACCCCGGAATTTATTAAAGCCGTTGAGACAAAATTAAAACATATTAACGAATCACCCTGTATTAGAATACCCAGACTTTCAAAACCATTTATACTGACGACAGACGCATCGAATGTAGCATTAGGCGCAGTATTGAGCCAAGGAAAAGTAGGTATCGATAAACCCATCAGCTACGCATCCAGAACCCTAAATGAAACCGAACAAGAAAATATAGTACCATAGAAAAGAATTATTAGCCATAATTTGGGCAACAAAATATTTTAGACCTTACCTATACGGAAGAAAATTTTACATATACACCGATCATAGACCACTAGTATGGTTATGCAAACTGAAAGAACCGAATTGAAAATTACAGCGATGGCGAATCAGACTCAAAGAGTACGATTACGAAATTATATATAAAAAGGGAATTTATAACAACATCGCAGACGCTTTAAGTAGAATCCAACTCAATGCATTAGAAACGGAATCCATTATAGGAAACGTAGACGAAGCAGAAATAAGGGAAGATCCAGACGAGATCGACACGATACATTCGACACAAAACCAAGAACCTAAAAACGCGATTAAAATTTTAAACGAAGCAGTCGATATGAAACCCAACCAATTTATAATTACCGAAGTTTTAAATAACCCCAATCCCGTAAAATATACAAAAGTAGATAACAAAAGATATACCAAATTCAAATAACTAAAGATGACAACGAGGAACAAATAATTAAAATTCTAAAAGAATACACCCCGAGAAAAACGATTTTATTTCTATTTCAACACCGAACATTTATACCAAAGATTTTCAGAATTATACATTAAACTATTCAACAACTCTGGACCTGAACTCATCAGATGTACTAGAAAATTAATAACACTTAGACGACCCTGACGAAATAAACGATGTAATTAGGAATCAACACGAAGGAAAACCAACCATCGTGGAATTAACGAAACAATAAAGCAACTTGTAAGACGTTATTATTTTAAAGACATGAAGGAATTTTACCACAGATTTCATTAACCAATGTAAATTATGTGACAAAGCGAAATACGATAGAAAACCCCCAAAGATACCCTTAATGTTAACCAAAACACCTGACAAACCATTTCAAAACTACATGCCGATACTCTAGTAGTAGAAGCGCAAAACTATTTAACAATTGTAGACGCATTCACAAAATAGGCCAAGCAATACCAATCACATCCAAAAATAGCATCGACGTGACCCAAGGATTTTTACAATATTTCACATTTTATGGAACACCCGAATCAATAACTCTAGACAATGGTAGCGAATTTAAAATGAGACAATACAAAACACTTTAGAACTTCACAAATAAAAATTCATTTCATAACGGAAAACCAATCAAACGGACTAATTGAACGACTACATTTAACCCTGTTAGAACAAATTGATTATTAAGAATAAATTATAAAAGGAACATATAACCAATTTAATGTCATACGCACTAATCGCCTATAATAATACAATTCCACTCATCAACAAATTTTACACCCTTAGAATTAACCTTAGACATTCAGATTCACGAAATCCCTATGACATACACTACAACAAGGAAGTATATCAACAATATGCGAAAGACCACAAAGAAAAACTAAAAATAACTTACGACAAGGTAAAAGATAAATTAGAAAACGATAAAGAACGTATCACCACAACCCGAAACAAAATACCGACGCAAATAAATTTTCAATAGGACAAACATGAAAAAACGGCACCTAGAATTTAGGACCATTTAAAATTAAGAAAATATCAGATAAAAATATAGCAGTAGTAGACAACGGTAAAATAACAAAGTACATTCATTTGAAAAACCTAAGACACCCTGTCATTTCAGATGGACAGTCATCACCCTTACCGTAAACCTCCGCCCAGGTAGAACGGACAACCAAATAATGATATAACATATAAAAACAACCCCGGTATACTACCAACTAAATTAGGCAGTATGCAAAACCCAATTAACATTTGCAAAATTAAATACCCTACACTCTAGTATTATTAAACCAACCGATTTATTAAAGGAATTAATAAGAATTAGATCACTTATAATTAACAGTAAATTACCTTTTGATGTAACAGAATCAAACATTCTAATATTTGAAGAGATAGCTATAGTAAAAGGCTATATTGAGAATAACAAAATAATATTTTTAATAGAAATTCCGATAGTAGAAAGTAACAATTATAATTATTATCATTTATTTGCTTTTCCAAAAAGTTACTAGCACATACCAAGTTATCATACCCAAAACCAAATTCCTATCCCTAAATGAACTGAGATATGGTTATACAAACGAAAAATGCACTGAAGTAACACCAAACCAATACTTATGTCAATCGATGACGACAACAACCATTCAAAAAGACAGCCCTTGTGAAGTACAACTATTAAAATTCTCAAATCATTACGAAAACTGTGAAGCCAAACAAGTGCAAATAACTAACATGAAAATTCAAAAATTACAGAAAACAAATGGATAGCCATTTTTCCAACAGAAGTAGTAGCAACCATCCACTGCAATCAAGATGAAAATAACCAAGCATTAATCGGAAGCAAATTAATTACCCTCAAAGAAGATTGTTATGTAAAATTGAAAGAAGAAGTAATCAGAGTTTATCAAGATCCCATAGCAACAAAGAAATTTGCAAACCAACCAGAACTACAGTTCAAGATAGAACAACAAAAAGACGAAGAAATAATCAAGAAACCTATGAAGCTAGAGCATCTAGACTTAGACGACCTCAACCACGCCATGAAATTAGTGGAAAGTTACAAAAGAACAATTAAGTGAACTCAAAACGCCAAAGTTACATTATAATAATATAAGTGTTTGGACAATTGTATTAATCATTTTAATAATTTTGTAATTATGTATTTTACAAAATGTACCTTAGATATAAGAATGAAGGAAACAGTTCTAGATTTAAGGAAACAAAGAGAAATAAAGAAACGATAAGTATACCCTTAGAAACAATGAATTTTAAATGAAATTGAAAATGAATTTTATGTATTTAAAAATTAAGAAAACCTTAATTTTCATTTACGGTGGGAGGAGTTATGTATCCCCAATTATCTATATGTATTGAATATATTGAATCTAATAGGAATTATTAGAAATTGTTAAATAAAGTATAAGTTCATTGCAACAGTGTAATACAAGGATAACCCAGAGAGGTTATCGACAGTTCATGAGAACGGACATGCAACAGGCGGACAGGCGGTTAACATACCGCAATTACTTAAAAATAAGATTGTTACATTGTAATAAAGTGTACAATTAAGAGAAAAGCAGACATGAGATCTGCAAGTTCCCACAGCCGTGTGAGGGGCAGGTTATTATAAAAAGTCCGGGAGTTCAAGGCCCGGCAGTCAGTCTGAGTATTACAGCTTTTGCATTGTTGTCTACCTAGACTACTCGCCTTAGTACAATTATTATTTTTTTGATTAAAGTTATTATTATACAAGTTATTCAAAATTCCATTGTAATTTCTGTTTCAAGTTAAAATAAATTTGTTAAGTCTTCGGAATTGTTTTTAAAAACACCGCTCCAAAGGCCCGAACCTTAACTCGCGTAAGTTTTGAATACCTGAAACGGCTTCCCAGTGTCGGATGTTAATACGATATAGTTATGGTACTGAAATCTACACAAACTTGATAACAAAATATTTGTCAATATTAAGGAGTACTGATGAACTGAAAATTTCAAAAGTGTAGAATGCAGCTTAATGTATTGATATTATTTGCATCACATATATCAATTATAAACTTTGGAATTCTAGGAGGATTCCCAATTAAATCCATCGCTGCAATAGAAGTAGATTCTGGGTTCCTCAACCTATGCGAAGACCTCCGTATGTTAAATTTTACAATTGATTGAAAATAAAAAAATGCCATTCCAAATGGACCTGCACCATGCTATGGAACCTCTCTATAACCCCCCTCTTAGACCTTGACATCCCTAATATTTTTATCTTCGCCTATGCTGATGACATAGCCTACCCGTACATGGAAACTCCGTAGATCCTTAGAAAACACCACCCAACTCCTAATCCAAAAAATCGAAGGTCTTTACTAAACAAATAATCCCTATCACCCCTAAATCAAAAATCCTATTATTAAAGGACTATCCAGCGCGACTATCCACATATTTAACACACCTTTAAATCCGAATCAACCAATACCTTCGAATCCAAATTAAAAGAAGACTGAAAGTGCACGCTCATCTATCAATCTCGATCCAAAACCAAAGCAATCCTTAATAATATACACCATTCTACCAAAATCCAATGAACTGACTCGCACCACTGTAAACTGATCCTACAACAAATAATAAATCCTAAGTTACGCGATAGACTCTGGCATTTACAACACCTCATTCCCACCTGAGCATTATACACAATTTTGAAACAACCACCCTAAACATCCTGCTCCACCAAAATACAACTTGAAACCTAAAGAAAAGAAGACCAATACAATTACATGATCGCACCTACAACCCACAGAATACAAAACAATGACAATGACAAACATAAACAACCTAATTACTGAATCTCTAACGCACAGCTGGCAAAACCAATGGAACAACGAAATCACAGGTAGACACACATACGACATTTTCCCAGATATTAAGAACATCCTGAACATATCCCTACTCCAACCGATCTACTATTCAATTCCTGACCGGACACGGCGAATTACATCCTTCCAACTAATTCTCACCCTTTCTGTTCCTGCTCGAACCAAAACAATACTGAAACCCTCCACTACTTAATATACTTATGCAACTCCATTCCTCACCAAAACCCACTTAAAACATGCGATACAACTTGATCTCTTTACCCCACTCACTACTTAACATCAACTTTCTTGCAACTAACTATCCCCTCCAATTTGACCATTTCTTAAATGAAATCCTTATAACGAAACCCGCGGTCGAATAATAGTATCCCCTCCACACCAATATCCCTATTTCCACAACACAAAACTGCACACCAATTCTCTGCCAACAGTCCAAGATTAACTCGACGACTAAAAAAAAACTCAAAACTATCAACGGACTACATCAAAAACTGATTATATTGCAAATTTATTGTAATTTGTGTTATTTGTAAAACTTCTGTTCATATTAACTAGTTTAGGCCTTTGACCCAGAAATAGTGTACAACAATAAATAAACAAACAAACAAACCTTGAAGAAGTTCTAGAGTATTGGAACGAGTGGAGTGGCATCCGTGTTCCAGTGACCTAAAGAGACAAACTACATGTTCAACCAAAGTAGTAGGGTCTTTAGTGAGGAACCAGACTTAGACGTGTCCTCAAAAGAGGCAGCGGTTATTTCGATACTTAGATTGGCAGAGACCAAGGGTTCAGTATGGCATTCTAACACACTTCTGCGATGTGGAAGGAAACGGGAAACCACTACATTACCTCCCAAGTACACAACGTACTTAAATTGTAATAAACATTATGACATCCTCTGGAGTAAAACATTCCGGAGTAAAAATAGTGCACCATTAGGATCTCCGAGAGGGTACTACTTCGGAAGATGTGATAGGAAAATTCAAAGGAAGAGCATGGGACATTTTACGCGTCGGAGCGTGGAATGTAAGAAGTATGAAGCAATTTGGTAAGCTAGAGAACTTGAAAATTGAAATGAATAGGTTAGCATTAGAGATAATAGGAATCAGCGAAGTTCGGTGACCACAAACGGGGGATGTTTGACGTGTAGACATTAAAGTAATTCATACAGGATCAGAAATTTGGGTGTGGGGATAGTTATGCGAAAAAAGATAGGACAACGTATTGAAAACTACTTACAAAAGAACGAAAGAGTAGTCATGGTTAGATTAGAATATAAACTGGCAAATACAGTAATAATACAAGTACACATGCCCACCTCCAGCTACAGTGTGGAAATGGTAGAAGCCATCTACAAAGATTTCGAAGACATACTAAGATACGTAAAAGAGCATGAAAATTTAATAACATGGGAGATTTTAATGCGGTGGTAGGTGAGGGCAGGGAAGGAGCGGTAGTAGGTTTATTTGGTTTAGGCACGAGAAACAACGGGGGAAATAGGCTGGTAGAATTATGCGACAAAAACAATTTAACTATCACAAACACATTATTTCAACATTATGCTAGAAGACCATTCACGTGGAATATGCCAGGAGATATAGGAAGATATCAAATAGATTACATTCTTGTTAGACAACGGTTTAGGAATAAAGTAAAAGACTGTAGAAGTTACCCAGAAGCAGATATGGACACTGACTACAACATCGTAAGAAATGAAGGGCGCTCTTAAATTTAAAAATTTGAAAAAGGAGGAACGGAAAAAGGCACTTTGACTTTGAGAAGTTGAAAGCTAAAGATTTGAAAAAAAGTCAAATGAATTGCTGAAATATAAGGAAGTAGAAACAGGATGGAATAACACTAAATCCAGCTTAAAGAACAATGGATTAATGAAAAGCGCAAAGAGGTACAAACTAAAATGGAAATAGAAAAGACAGATAAAGCATATAAACTAATTAGAATTAATTTTAGGGATATAAAACCGTATAACGAACATATAAGGGACGCGTAAAAAAACGTCATTATAGAAAATGTAGAGAAAGTGGTTAGATGGCAAGAATGTATAGGGAATTTATATGCAGGAGAGGAACTAACAGCATTAGAACAGAAATCAGACGTTGAGAAATATGACTTGGAATCTCTAGAGATGAGTTTGAATAAGCATTCAAGGGTCTAAAAAATGGTAAGGCTGCGGGTCAGATAAGGTGCAAACAGAAACTTTCTCTTCCAACTTGTAAGCTATATGTATGAGATAGTCACTATACCAAAAAGGAGAGGCGCGGATAGATGTGAAAATTTTCGAACAGCACAGGTGTCAAAAATATTAACTAGAATTGTACAAAGACGAATGGAAAAACGAGCTGAAGAAATACTAGGGGAAGATCAATTTGGGTTTAGGAGAAACAGGGGAACTTGGGAACTTTTAGCTCTCAGGGTGATAATGAAGAACAATAAAAAGGGGAAAACTTATATATAGGGTTTGTAGATCTGGAAAAAGTATTCGACAATGTATATTGCAAAAAAATGTTCGAAATACTTAAAAAAAATTGGAATGAGTTTTAGGTATAGACGGATAGTACATAGTTTATAAAAGGACTAAACAGCGGTAATAGAATTAAAGCAGGAACGCAGAGAAATAAATATTATGAAAGGGGTGAGATGCGCCCTACCCGATTAATTTTTAACTTGTACATTGAAGAGGTAATGAATACTGTCAAATGCAAGAAGATATTTGGAATTATTATGCAGGGACAAAAGATCGATATGCTTAGATTTGCATCTAGCAAAGAAGCGTTAGAAGCTGCTCTTACTGTAATGGAAATAGTTCTAACAGAGAGATAGGGTATGAGAATTAACAAAAATAAAACTAAAGTACTAGTATGTAAAGGAGAGGAAAATAAATCAAACACAAGCATAAAAATAGGTAACGAGAACTTACAAGAGGTTAAGGATTTCTGCTGCTTAGGAAGCCAAATAACGCGAGATGGGAAAAGTGCAAAAGATATAAAACAAAGATTAGCACAAGGTCGTGCTACATTTAACAAAGAAAAGCAAATTGTGTGTTGAAAGACAACAAACATAGAAACAAGGAAAACATTGTTTAAAACATATGTGTGAAGCACAGCACTGTACTGCTGTGAAGCCTGCACAGTAGGAGAAGCGGACAAGAAAATGATAGAAACCTTTGACCTGAGAAAAGAAATCAATGGAGGTTCGCGTCCAACCAGTTCCAAGAGGGAAAACCTAATGATGAAAAAAATAATTATACTTAAACATGATAATTATTATAGGCAACTACAGGTATTGGTTTTACAATATTCTCAACTAATGTTAATTGTGCGAAAGCATTTACTAGAAAACTATTAATTCGACAAATGTCTAAGTGTTGGGGGATCTTGGCAGCCACAGGCTGCTTAATCTCCTTCATATACTACTGAATTTCGGTAAAATAAGACATATAGTTAGAAAACAACAGAAAGGGAACCGAGCTGTATCTAGGCTGTTATTTACGTTAAAATGCTTCCTAAAAAATTTGTGGATCATTATTATTGTTTTTGATTACTTTTTATGAGATTTCAGCCTTGATAAACTTTAACCAGTTTTTTCAAAACTACTGCAACTCAGTCTAGTGTTTTGTTTGTAGGTATAATGAAGGTTTCAGTTCAATTAGAAGAATAATGTTTGGTTTTACACATGATTTTGTTATTTTTGAGCTTTTTATTTTATAATGCGTAACAGCAAGAAAACAATTCACAGTCAAGGAAGAGAAATTATTTATGGTGTGTATAAGTTAATGAGGTAAGAAAAGAATCGAATGCCAGTCATTCCTATGATTAATTTACAAGAACAAGTAGCAACAGCAACTGGAGTTGGACTACACACAGTCGAGCGAATTATTTCAGAAGCGAAGAGCATACCCGAGGGTGGCAAATTTGTTTCACCAAGGAAGAAAATTAATAAGAGAAGTCCTAAATCTAATGTAGGCCAATTTGAGGATTGTGGTAGTAATTTTATTATTTTTTAATTAAATTTGTATGAAATATGCATTCTTAAAAAATAATAAGAGGACAGTATTTTGGTTGCCAAGAGTTTTAAAAAATTTAGCTTGTCTATTTTTATCCACATCGCACGGAAACATGACACACGAAAAGAATAGTAAACAATACACCAAAAAAGTTACAGGTTCCGCATACAAACATTGTAGTTTTATAATTTATATTATGTAGATAAATTACTGGTTACGCAATCCACACAGCATAGCAATTGAGTTAATTCAAAATACGTATCCGGTAATTCAATGTTTTTAGATTTTACTTATATTGTATAGTTCTTTCTTTTTATATGATGCCTCTCGCTTCCTTCATAGCGCATCTCACAGCCCATGAGATTTTGAAAGACCTATACGCGTCCAACCCGTTTCAAGACGAAAAACCTTGTTGGAAAGGATGTATTGGGAAACTATTAATTCGGCAAATGTTCGAGTGTTGGGTTATCTTGGTAGCCGCAGGCTGCTTAATCCCCTTCACATACCACTGAATATCGGGGAAATAGGGTATATGTTTGTAAAACAATAGAAGGGGAACCGACTGCATCTAACAAGAAGGAGCAGCGGTTATGTTCGAAGACAATAAACATAGAAACTAGAAGAAAATTGTTGAAAGCATATGTAGAAAACAAAAAAAAAAGGAGAAATAGAAGAGCAGGATACGTTCTAAAGCATTTTTGGGGAATAGTGCAAGATATATTACAAGCAGAGATAGGAAATAAAAAGATATAGGGGTAGGCCTAGGTCAGACTAATGCACGCAGATAGTGAAAGATGAAGACTGTGGAAATTTCAAAGAAATGAGTAGGTTAGGTCAGAATATGAAACAATGAGGGTACGCGTCTAACGAGTTCCAGGACTGTAGACCTAATGATAATGTCATTATTTCAGTTTTTATATGTGAAATCTCTAAGCAGATTGTGGTCTTTGATATCTTTCATAAGTAAAGTTTACGTAACATGAAAATTGTTGGATAAGCAAATTTGCATACCGTAATGATTTATGGGGTATAAACATGGTGTTACTGACTTGGGACAATAAATATCGAAAATTATGAATGTCATTTTTCACACGAGATTATATCGTCAATAGAGAAATATATAATTTAATGCGTTTGTATTAACAAAACATAAAAACAATTCTAATCCATACTTACAGAAACAATAATACAGATATTGGATTTGCATGCAAACGTGGATTTTTTGGCTTTTCTGTATTCGAGTTTGACTGCATACTTTCAAGTTTAATATATACTAAAGAAAAAACAAAGTGCACTTATGTATAGTAATGTCAGCTCACAATTTGTTTGTCGCACATAAATAAATACAACGAGCAATGTTGATAGTACGAATGTTGAGATTGAACTACAATATTATCACCGCCGTGTAAACTTACACAATGTTTGACGTTATAAATAAATTACTCGTCAGCATGTTTTCGATTAAATCCACCAGAGGTTTAAGAACGCACCAATAGAAGGTCAAGAACGATCTAGTTTGTCTTATTGTAACTGATAACTCACATTAACATGATTGATTATATTTATCTAAAATTTTGACAAATATTTAGGTTTATGTAATTTTAAAAGCGAATTGTTTATAACAAAAATGTATGCTCGTTTAAATCTCAGTTGTGTTGATATCAATTACCGGAAACGTAAGATTTGAGACTGGAAAATATCATTGTGTAGACTCACATTTTACGCTAGAGGACAACTGTCAAATAAACACGGTTTTGTAGGGAGCTAGTGAGGTTTAGTAGACGTTTTTCCTAATCTCAAGAACCTTTAGCTGCGGGAAGGAGGAACTAAAAATATAAATGCATTCCAAAAGTGAAGCCTAAAAACATCAAATTCCTTTGATAAATATTTGACATTGTAAATAACCAAAATATTATTAAAACACACGGATATTGTAATCCAGCACAGTAATGTAAATTGTACGAAAAAGGAAAATATGTTGTTTTAACAAATATAGTGCCACCAAGTAAACATAGGACTTGGGAGGTGTCCTTGGTGTCGCTACTGCTAAGAAATACACTCAAAGTAGGAAGCTTATTAGTTGTCAAATTGAAATATTTGTTAGGTTAGGTTAGGTTATTATTATTCAACATTAATAGCATTCGTGAATTTTTTAATCTTTAATAATTTTAGCAGATTTACATAACAATGACATGACATAACACACACCATGGAATTTTAAATTTGTTTAAAAATGCTTTGTTCCCGCAGTGTACTTTGAAACAAATCGCTTTCTGATTGGTTCCATATGTTGTTGTTGGGAATTAGTTCACATATTTTCCGGGTCCTATGTTTGCTTGGTGGCACTGTACTTACAGAATTTAGATAATTATAAAATAAAATTTATTAATTGCTTTTCCCCTATCAGGAATAAGTGCTGTGCGCTTGGTATTAGTTGAATTCATCCGCTTCATTAGTTACATCCGCCATTGTTCATCGTTTACGTTGCCGTGTGTAATTTTAAAGTATTTCTTAGTTTTACATTTTTAAACAGTTGCCTTCATAACTATTCAATTGCACTGCATCTTTTTGAATGTGAAATTAGTAAGCGAAAACAAGTAATTCATAGCCAATGAAGGGAAAAAATTATAACCTCTATAAACTTATGAAACTTGCAAAGCAAGTATGGCGATTTATAACTTCTGTTATTGAACAAGTTACAACAGTAACTTAAAAAGAATTTTTAAAAAGTAGCACATAAATCTGAAGGTAATGTTATGGTAGTGTTTTATAAGTTGAACTATTATTACATACAATGTTATTGTAGGTCAAAAATTTTCATCTCCGCGTAAATCATTCTTAAAAGTGCAACCAAAATCTAATGTTGATGAATTTGACAAGAAAGTTAATCGTTGAAATATCTACACTTATACAAGTATTCATCCGTTCCGAATGGACCTGCACCTTGACGAAGTTCTAAATTACTAGAATGGGTGGAACGGCTTGAGCGTTCCAATGAGCTAAAGAACCGAACCATAGGTCTTACCAAATTGTTGTGGTCTTTGGTGAGGAACCAGACTAAGACAGGATCCCCAAGGAGGGCAGCAGCTCCTTCGGTACTTAAAGTGTCAGAGACCATTGGGGTCAGTATGGCATTCTAAGGCACACTACTGCGATGTAGAAGGCAACGGGAAACCACCACATTACCTCCAGTGACCAGCGTACTTAAATTGTAATAAACATGATGGCATTCTCTGGGGTAAAAGATTCCGAAACTAAAATATTCCCCATTCGGATCTCCGGAAGGGGTTTTACTCCGGAGGATGCGATCGGAAAGTTCAGAATAAGAGTCGGGAATATTTTGCGAACCGGAACGTGGAATGTTATAAGTATGAAGCAAGTAGGTAAGCTAGAGAACTTGAAAATTGAAATGGATAGGTTAGCACTAGACATAGTGTAATTGTAATAAAAAACGGGGTAATTAAAAACTTTTTGTAAGTTTATTACCCTTTATCCTCGTGACTATCAGCTATATACTAAAACTCTCTATTTTAATCTGATATCACTAGGTCGAGATTTTCTTCTTCATACCCAAGCCCAGGGTAATGTCAGATGGAAAACGGCTTTAGACAAAGAAAACTCTTAGGGTTAAACGGCTAGTAGAGTGTTAGCTCTGGGTAGATCATGAGCATGGGTCATGGGTGGATAATCGACCAAAAATATTTTTAATAGGCGCCACCGTATTTTTAATACAAGTGCCAACAAAATTTAACTGTGTTTGTATAAGGGAATGCGGAAACCTTATCTTAACACCACTATCATAGCCATAAAATTTGAATTTCACTCTTTATCACACACTTACCAAAACCTCAACCACCAGATGTGAAACAGTTGTCTCAGCTTTACCTGTGAACAAACAAAACACCACATGGACACTATTTGTGTCTTCAAAAGCATATGCCAAAAATAGAATAAATGAATTTAAACATCTGTGAAATACTAAAGGATTTATTTTCATTATTCTGTCTTTTACTTAATGAGGGTTTGCTCTAGTTTTCTTTTTCTTAATTTAAATGTAGAATAATAAAACTTCATTCAAATGAAACAAAATGAATTCTATTCATATGTAGAAATCGGATATATATACATGTGACTGCAATATATATGCTTACTATCTTGTCATTAATTTTTTTATAAAAGAATTTTAGTGAAGTTTAACCTTCTAAATAAATATTTATAAATTAATCATTTCTATAAAATTTTAGTTTAAGCAAACATATCATAATTTATTTGTTCATATCACAAGATTTAATTTTTTACTATAATCATTGAAGCGCTTCCTTGACCATTTACAACAAAGATTGATCATCAGAAAATAACGATCATAAAATGCAACTATTCAAATTTAACTGTTGTCTACACAAAAAAATATACACGAATATCAGCACCAATAAAAAGCTTTTACATGACCTTAATTGTTTTTAAGCAAAATGTGAAAATTAAATCAAGACTGCATTTGGCGTCTAGATTAGGAAACAGAATTTTTTATCTGACACAAGTTGTCATTCTAAATATCTTGACACACATTGAATGCGTGTACAAGTAACTGATAAACTAAAAATTTATTCGGTGTGTTATTAACTTTAAAAAACTACTTTAAATTTGTGTTATTCTAATAATCAACGTAGGAAATCTCATAATAATTTATAATACTTTCAAAGTTACGGAAAGTTTCAAACACTCACGTGTATCCAAATAAATTGCAGGTGCAAAATCATGACATCAGCTGTTGTATTTTTCCAGCGTATTAATCATCTGTAAGTTTGAAGTACCAAGATTCTTTGTATAATAAACCATTTCTATACGGCGTATTAAATAGATAGAACGAAACCATAACTGCCTGCTTTAAATTATTGCGACGAAAATTTATTATAATTTAACATTGAAAATTGTTGTTGTAGATATGTCCATAAGATATTGCATGTCTTAAATGATGTATATTATCGTTCCATGTTCTCAACTCAAGTTCTTCTTCCTGACTCTATTAGACGCCTCGTGTTTTAGTCGGGACATCTTGACTTTTATCTCTAGTCTACCAAAAAGCGACTTCACTCTTCGACGTTGGGAACCAAAAGTGCTGATAATTAACTAGACAACGCTTGGTAACAAGCCTCAGAATATATATCTTCTAGAATCTATGTGTTATTATGAACATTATACTTTAATTTTTATTGGCTGAATATTTACGAATTAAATGCTTTAAAATTTATCTGTTTTATTATTAATTTATTAAGCTTGGTGTAACAAGAAAAAAAATACGTTACAATAGTAGAGATCAGCGAAGTTCGGTGCCCAGAGGCGGGGGATTTTTGGAGTGGAGACTCCAGAGTAATTCATACATGAGAAGAGGAAGGAAATTCGGGTGTGGGGATAGTTACGCGAAAAGGACATGAAAATTTAATAATTATGGGGGATTTTAATGTAGTGGTAGGTGAGTGTAGGGAAGGAGCGATAGAAGGTTTATGTGGCTTAGGCACGAGGAACGGCACGGGTAAAATTTTGCGACAATAACAATTTAATTATCGCACACACATTATTTCAAAATCATGTTAGAAGACGATACACGTGGAAGATGCCAGTAGATATAGGAAGATATCAAATAGATTACATTCTTGTTAGACAACGGTTTAGGAATCAAGTAAAAGACTGTAGAAGCTACCCAGAAGCAGATATAGACACTGACGACAACATCGTAATTATCAAGACCGCTATTAAATTAAAAAAATTAAAAAAAAGAAACGGAAAAGAAAGAGCACTTTGACTTTGAGAAATTAAAAGATAAAGATATCCACAAAACATTTGAAAAAAGTCAAATGAGTTGCTGAAAGATATTGGGAAACTTTTTATTCTAAGGAAATAGAAACAGAATGGAATAACATTAAATCCAGCTTAGACATGGAGGCCAGAGAATTCTGGGATATACACAAAAAGAAAATAAGAAACCATGGATAACAAATGATATCTTGAATTTAATGGAAGAAATACGAAAATACAAAAATATATCAGACGAAACAGAAAAACTGCGATACAAAGCCACAAAAAGGGAAATTATTAGCAAATGTAGGAAAGCTGAATACAATGGATTGATGAAAAGTGCAAAGAGGTACAAACTAAATTGAAAATAGGAAAACAAACGAAGCATACAAACTAATTAACATGAAGTTTAGTGATATAAAACCATATAGCAAAAATATAAGGGACGCGAGAGGAAATTTCTTCATAGAAAATGTAGAGAAACTTGTTAGGTGGCAAGAATATATAGGGAATTTATGTGTAGGGGACGAACTAACAGCATTTGAACAGAAATCAGACGTTGAAAATGATGACTTGGGATATCCTAAACTTGGAGATGAGTTTGAATTAGCATTAAAAGATCTAAAAAATGGTAGGGCGCCGGGTACAAATAACATGCAACTAGAAACTCCAAAAGCCGTTGAACAAGCCGTACCAGAACGTTTCTTCCAACTTGTGAGCTATATGTATGAGACAGACGAGATACAAAAAAATTTCAAACGGAACATCATAGTAACTATACCCAAAAGAAAGGTGCGGATAGATGTGAAAATTTTCGAACAATAAGTTTGACAGCACACGTCAAAAATATTTACTAGAATTGTACAAAGACAAATGGAAAAACAAGCTAAAGAAATACTAAGCGAAGATCAGTTTGGATTTAGGCGAAACAGGAAAACACGGGAGGCTAAGTTAGCTGTGATGATGATAATGGAGAAAATAATAGAAAAAGGGGAAAGCGTGTATATTGGGTTCGTTGATCTGGAAAATTCGACAATAGAAAATGGAAAAAAATGTTCGAAATACTCAAAATGATTAAAATGAGTTATTCGGATAGACAGATAGTGCATAGCTCATACAAAAAGCAAACAGCGGTAGTAGAATTAGAGCAGGAACGTAGAGAAGTAAATATTAGGAAAGGGGTGAGACGGGGTTGTGCCCTATCTCCATTAATTTTTAATTTGTAAATTGAAGACTCAACGAATACTGTCAAATGCAGAAAAACATTTGGAATTATTATGCAGGCACAAAAGATTAATATGCTTAGATTTGCAGATGATATGGCGGTATTAGCATCTAGCACGGAAGAGTTAGAAGCTGCTCTTAGCTGCTCTTAATGAATTGGAAATAGTTCTAACAGAGAGATACGATATGAAAATTAACAAAAATAAAACTAAAGTACTAAAATGCAAAAGAGGGGAAAATAAATCAAAAACAAGAATACAAATAGGTAACGAGAACTTATAAGAGGTTAAGGATTTTTGCTACCTTGGAAGCCATAAACGCAAGATGGAAAAAGCGTAAAAAATATAAAACAAAGAAAGAAAACCATAAACGCAAGATGGAAAAAGCGTAAAAAATATAAAACAAAGAAAGAATAGCACAAGGTCGTGCAACATTTAACAAGAAAAAGCAACTACTGTGTTCAAAGACAACAAACATAGAAACAAATAAAAGATTGTTTAAAACATGTGTGGAGCTGTGAAGCCTGGGCAGTAGGAGATGCGGACAAGAAAAAGGTAGAAGCTTTGAAATGTAGTGCTACAGACGAATGATGAAAATATCATGGACAGACGAAGTTAGAAAAAGGAGGTACCAGAAATGGTAGAGCAAGAGAGAAATAAGTGGAAAAAAGTAAAGGATAGGAGAGATAGGATGATAGGTCACATAACTAAGGAATGAAGGAATTGTGAGGAATATATTAGAAGCAAAGATAGGAAAAAATACAAGTAGAGGTAGACCTAGGTTAGACTATTGCAGATAGTGAAATATGTAGGCTGTAGGAATTTCAGGAAAATGTGTAAGCTAGCTCAGAATAGAAATCAATGAAGCTGGTACGTCTAACCAGTCTCACAATCGAAAAACTAATGACGAAAAGAAAATAACTGTATTTAAACATGATGATTATTATAAACTACTACAAGTATTGGTTGTGCAATATTTTCGAATAATGTTAATTGCGTGAAAGGATGTTCCTGGAAAACTATTAATTCGGCAAATGTCTAAGTGTTCGAAGATCTTGGCACCCACAGGCTGCTTAACCATCTTCACATAACTTATATGTGATTTCTCAATGTTCCACCCGAAAGTACTACACTGGCCAGGAAGAGAGCTTTTTGACCTGAAAAATTTTGAATTTTGCCTAACCCTTGCTGTTCCAAACAAGGTAGGGATCTTAAACGTGCTTGACAACACTCACACATGGGACCTCCATTTTACCTCTCATCTGAACGAGGGTGTATTGCATTTTTCAAGCGGACCGTGTCGGCATTCGAACCCGGGACCTTGGGCGTAGTAGTCACACGCAAACAAACTACGCCACGGAGACACTCATACCACTGAATATGGAAATATGGTCTATCATTATAAAACAATAGAAAGGGACCAAACTGCTTCTAACAAGAAAGAATAGTTGCCAGGTTCAAAGATAACAAACATAGAAACGAGAAGAGAGTTGTTGAAACCATATGTGTGGAGTACAGCACAGTACGTCCATGAAATAGGGGCAGTAGGAGAAGCAGACTGAAAGAGATAGAAGCCTTCTGGAATGTTGTGCTTCAGATGTATGAGGATGATAGCATGAACAGACAAAGTCAATAACAAATAGGTTCTAGAAATAATAGACGAATAAAAATATTTGTGGAAAGCAAAAAGAAATAAGAGAAATAGAAGGGCAAGATACATTCTAAGGCATTTTTAAGGAAAATTACGGGATATATTACAAGCAGAGATAGGAAAATGAGGTAGAGGTAGACCTAGATCAGACTATTTCACGCAGATAGTAATAGATGCAGACTGTGCAAATTTTAGGGAAATGTGTAGGTTAGCACAGAATAAGTAACAATGACGGAACGCGTCTAACCAGTTCCAGGACTGAAGACCTAATGCGGATGATGATGATGATAAGTATTCATGCTAAGACTTATAAGTGGCTAGTGTATTTCAAGCAGCGAAACAAAACAGTGTTAAGAATTATGTAACGACCCATAATGTAACATTTAAGTTAGATGATGTCTGGAAGTTAGCAGAAGAGAAATTTAATACTATTGATGCTCAAGAGTGGTGAAGTATTTGTGGTTATACAGCACAGGTGGAAGATGAATTAATTCATACTGATAGTGATAGTGAAAGTGTTAGTGAATTTAGTTTCACAGAAAGTATGAAAGAATACGCGAATTTTCAATATCATTTCAACTGCTTTACTTTCTTTGGAAATGGTTGTCACAGCGTGATCGCGATCAAAATTTTTATTATAATTGTCATTATTCTTCCTGCTACTAAAATATTTTGGTCTTGCATTTCTCTGCATTGCGCCATTTTTACTATTTATACTATTTAAGTTTAAGGCAAATTGATTTCGTTGAGAAGGTGTTTGCATAAATTGGGCTTTCGTTGGCAGAAACGTGAAAATAATCGTGCAATGTTGATTGAAAAAACTGAAATTCGGACCAAGTGTTAAACGTTTTTTAGATAACCTAAGCAGTAGGACGCAAGTATTGTCTACACAGATTTAACATATTTACATAACTCCCACACTACCAAAATCGCGAAGTGATTGTAGTAAGAGCTGTTTAAACGCAGCTTTTGTAAAAGGAAAACAACTTATAGTAGGGGTTTTATGGGGCGACTGGCCCCACATTTGCTCCCAAAACCCACATTTGCTCCCACATTTGCTCCACATTTTCTCCTACATTTGTTCCCTCAATGTAAATTCTCATAAGGAGGGAAATGTGGAGATGAACTCATAAGGAGGGAAATGTGGAGATGAATCTCTTAGAAGGAAATGTGGAGATGAATCTCCGTTTTAATTGGCTAGCCATTCCATCTTTCGAGATAACCCTATCCTGCATTTTCATCTTAGCATCCTCATTTGCTCCCATATCTGAACCAAAATAGTTTTCTTCGACTAGTCATTGGATCTTTCGAGATAACCCTATCTTGTTTGGTATCAATTAATATTAGATTTTTCTCAGCTACCCGAATCTCTATGAATTTCTTAGATTGCATCATCCCCCAGAGAGCTACCTCAATTTTAAGATTTTCTGTTGATAGCGATTTCTGACCGTGCTCATAAATTTTTTAGCCATGTGACACATCTTGCTAGTCTAGAATTTTACACAGAATTCGAATCTGCAAACAAATTAAAAATCGGTTGACCCCTTGCAAAGTTATACTTTAAAGCCTCAAACCTCTTTAAATTGTTTTGCTCATCTATAACATATGCTTTAACCAACCATTTCCCTAGAAATCTAAAACTGTGGGGATTTTAGAAATGAGTTCTTTATAAACCATAAGTGTATAATATTTAAAATCATTTTCAAACAGTACTGTTACTGTTTTTAGAATATTCAAAACCGCGGCTTTTTAAAATTTTAAACAGCTATCAATTTCTGCTTTAACATCATCATAACTAAGTACGTCACAAATTATGCTCAATGCTAAATATGTACTTTGGAAAATACATTTCATCCCCGAGCTAATTGCTTACAATTATGTGACGTAGAAGTGAAAGTAGCCTTTCTCTTTATTATTGACTATATTGTTGCGATCCACTATTAGGCAACCCGTCAAACATACAAACGCCCGGGGCACAGCGTATTCTTCAGCATTCGAGAATCCTTCTAGAAAGTACTGGAGCATGAGTCATCTTTTTAATCCAGAGTATATATAAGACCGCTAATGAATGCAAGGGGCAGTCTATACTAGAATGTCGTATATAAATTATAACGTTGTAAAGTGATAGCAGTTTTGAGCTTTTGAAGTATACATAAATGTGATATGCTGTGTCTAATATACATGCAGCTTGTAGTATACATAAATAAATAGAAGTGTATAAACAAATAGTTGTGTTAGTGTTGTTATTGGACCTAGGGTAAAGAAGTTAGTTTAAGAAGATATTAGTGCTTGTAAATTCATTAGTGTAATAGTGCTTCATTGTTAAGTGGACTGAAAACATCTATAAATAAGGCATATACTGTTAATTAGACTTGTGAACAGTGAGTAATAAAGACCATTATTATTACTTGTTTTAAATTAAAGAAACGCGGTAGTAGTAGCCCGTTACATTGGTGTCAGCCTGTGTGGGGTATATAGTGATTAATTTAAAACACAAGTCTAAAGACATTTAAGTAGTTTGTATATGCCAGTGACAAGAAATCAAAGTAAAATGGAGGCAGACACTTTAATGAATTTCCTCAAGGATTTTAAATCCGGCATGGAGGAAAGGTCGGCTAAACTAGACTTGACACTTAGTGAAAATGCTGAGAAAATGGAGGAGAGGTCGGCTAAACTAGAATTGACACTTAGTGAAAATGCTGCAAAAATGGAAGCAAAGTTGAATGAAAATACAGCTACGCTAGAACAAAGATTAATGGAAAGCTCCATTGCATTAAAAGAAGATTTCACTGAACGGGTAAAAACAGTTGAGCAAAAGTTGGACAGTAAATTGGTAAAAATGGAAGAAGATATGATGAGGCTGCAAGAACAGGTGATTTCACTAACAACACGGCCACTTGAAACAGCAGTCAAGTTGTAAATGAGAACATTCCAGAAATAAGAACCACGGAAAGAAGCGAGTCCATAACGTCTAAATTTAAAGTGAAACCACCCACATTAGATGGCAAAACACCTTGGCCCACATATTTGAAACAATTTGAAGCTGCGGCAATAGCCAACGGTTGGTGCAACAAAGAGAAGGCTATCTCTCTAATAGTGGCCCTACGGGGGGAAGCTCTTAACATCTTACAAACGATTCCCGATCACCAGCAGAATGATTACGGCCTCTTAACATCGAAGCTTGAGATGAGAAATGGAGATGCTCACCTTCAACAGGTTTACCACGCACAAGATAAGAACCGCTCGCAAAAGACAAGTGAAAGCCTGCAAGAATTCGAAGCTGACATCGCCAGATTAGTTAGATTGGCATATCCAACGGCACCAGATAGTTTCCTCGAACAACTGGCTGTACAAACATTTGTGGATGGCGTTAAAGACTGCGAAATACAGCAAGCGCTAAGATTAGCACGGCCAAAATGTTAGATGACGCACTGGTTCATGCGCTTGAATTTTAAGAAACTAAGCAGATATCACACAGGGTGAGTCACATAGTTCGGTCTGCCTTAGAGGAACCTGATCAAGCGCAGAACAGCATAGATGAAATAATCAACCGTGTGGAAAAGCTTGAAAGACAACGACCGCGGAGATCGCGTCTGCGATGCTGGAGCTGCGGTGAAGTTGGTCATATGCAGAGACGCTGTACTCAACCAAAGAAACAACCGGTTGAGTTAAAGCAGGTCAATATAAGGGGGCGAACGTCGACAGCACAGCGTAGTGCTCCGGAGATTATCATCCGTGCTGCATCGTCAATGGGAAGTCTGGACAGCATTTATATCGATGGTAGAATTAATGGTAGATTGTCCGATTACTCGTGGATACAGGAGCGACAAGGACTATTGTGAGACCAGATTTGGTTGGTCGTGGAAAAGTGCTACCTGTATCGGTGTGTCTTCGAACGGCAAGTGGTGAGAAAATTTGTACTCACGGAGAGACTGCCGTTATGTTGACAATTGGGGACAAATTAATTAATCATCGAGTGTTGGTAGCTGAAATTACAGAAGAAGTGATCTTGGGAATGGATCTCATGAGAGAATATGGGTTTCATGTAAACATGAAAGAAAATGTGCTTCGGATAGATGATGATGAGATTCCATTTCAAGGTAGGAGTAACCAGACGATGCAAGTTCGAATGATTTGCGATATGAAAATACCCGAGAAGGCGGAAATGATAGTATGGGACGCCCGGATGGTACGCTCCGGGAAGGACAAGTATGCATGATGGAAGCAACTGAATCGGGAATGGGTCAGGAGGGACTTCTGATTGGAAGAACGCTGGTAAAGTCTCGAAATATGGTACCAGTAAGGGTGCTGAACATTAATCCCCATACAGTGACCCTGAAGAAAGGCATGATTGTGGGAAGTTGCATTCCAGTATGTCATATTAAACGTTGTGTGGACGACACGAAAAATAAACCAACCAACGGTTGCTCACAGAAATTGCTGGATATGTTGATACCCTCGTGTCAAGGATTAAATGGCGACCAACTGGGCAAGGTAAAAGAACTGGTCGGACGATATCGAGGTGTGTTTGCACTGGATGATAGTGAGAAAGGAAGGACGAATGTTGTGCAACACAAGATCAATACTGGAGATGCGCAACCGATAAGACAACACCCCAGGCGGCTTCCTTTGGCAAAACGTAAGGAAGCTGAGCAAATTATCACCGATATGGAAGAACAGGGAGTGATTGAACCTCGAATAGTCCATGGGCATCCCCGGTAGTGCTTGTCAAGAAAAAGGACGGGTCGACAAGGTTTTGTGTAGACTACCGGCGGCTTAATAATGTGACAAAGAAAGACAGCTATCCTTTGCCCAGAATTGATGACACCTTAGATACTCTATCCGGATCTAAATGGTTTTCGACCTTGGACTTGAAAAGCGGATACTGGCAGGTAGGCTTGGAGCCAAACGATAAAGAAAAGACTGCGTTTACAATTGGAACTGGATTATGGCAGTTCAAGGTCATGCCATTTGGATTATGCAATGCCCTGCTACTTTTGAACGATTGATGGAGTCGGTACTGCGTGGACTGTCCTGGAAGACATGTCTGGTGTACCTGGACGACGTGATAGTGTTAGGTCGGTCTTTTGAAGAACATCTTAAGAACCTAGAGGAGATATTCCAGAGATTACGGGGCAAACCTTACATTGAGCCCCAAGAAGTGTCACCTGTTTGGAAAAGAGGTGAAATACCTAGGACATGTCGTTTCGGAGACCGGAATAAGAGCTGACCCTGACAAAATAAAAACGGTACAGGAGTGGCCTACACCAGCAGATATACACCAACTACGCAGTTTTCTAGGATTGTGCACATATTACCGACGTTTTATACTTGGGTTTGCGAACATTGCCAAACCGTTAACAAAATTAACCGAAGATGGACAAGAATATGATTGGAATGACGACTGCCACAGAGCATTTGAACAACTGAAACGGCTACTAGTTACAGCACCAATTTTGAGTTATCCACGGATGGAGGGAAATTTGTGTTGGATACCGATGCCAGTAACACAGCTATAGGAGGCGTTCTTTCTCAAGTGCAGGACGGACAAGAAAAAGTTATTGGGTATTTCAGCAAGGTCTTGTCGCGGCCAGAAAGGAACTATTGTGTGACAAGAAGGGAGCTGTTGGCCGTCGTCAAATCCGTAGAGCACTTTTATAAGTACTTATACGGCCGTAAATTCCTGTTGAGAACAGACCATGCTGCACTGAAATGGTTACTGCAGTTTCGAAATCCTGAAGGGCAAGTGGCAAGGTGGATAGAGCGGCTGCAGGAATATGACTTTGATACAGAACATCGTGTAGGAACTAGCCATCGGAATGCAGACGCTCTATCAAGGAGACCTTGTCCGATGGACTGCAATCATTGCTCCAAGATGGAAGAGAAAATAAGTGTCATCCATAGAATGACGGTAACCGATGATACTTGGCAACTCGAAAGAATACGAGAAGACCAGGAGAATGACGCCGAATTGGGACGTATTATTGAGTGGAAAAATAGAGGACAACGACCAGCTTGGAAGAAATTAGTATTTCAAGTAGGAGCCTGAAGGCATACTGGGCACAGTGGGACTCCTTGATGATGGAAAATAGAATCTTGAAACGACGCCTGGAATTTGAAGATGGCACTGAGAGACTTCAAGTGATAGTGCCGAGAAGCAGAGTGCCGGAAGTGTTGCAGCACTTGCACGATGGTATTTCCGGAGGGCACTTTGGCGTGAAAAGAACTCTCGAAAGAGTGAGAGAAAGATTCTATTGGGTGAACTGCAAAGAAGATGTAAAGTAGTGGTGCGGAAAATGTGAGTTGTGTGCCTCTGCAAATGGCCTGGTCACAAAACGGAAAGCTCCAATGATACAGTATAACGTGGGGAATCCTTTTGAGAGGGTAGCCATTGATATAGCTGGTCCGTTTCCTGAATCAGAGAAAGGAAATAAATACATCTTGGTTGCGAATGGATTATTTTACCAAATGGCCGGAGGCATATGCTATACCTAACCAAGAAGCCGAGACGGTTGCAGATGTATTAGTCAGGAGTTGTTTTGTCGTTTTGGAGTTCCGTTGGAATTACACTCCGATCAAGGTCGAAACTTCGAATCGGCGTTGTTTCAAAACGTCTGCAAGCACCTTGGAATCAGGAAGACTAGAACCACGCCACTTCATCCCCAATCGGATGGAATGGTTGAAAGAATGAACAGGACGTTAGTGAAGTACCTGGCCAAAGTTGTCTCTGAACATCAATGAGACTGGGACCAATATTTACATTTGTTCCTACTGGCGTACCGATCTTCGGTACATGACAGCACAGGGAACTCGCCCGCTTGCGTAATGCTGGGATGTGAATTGCGGCTACCATGTGATCTTCAGTTTGGATTTAAACCTGGAGAAGAGATCGCAGGTGAAGATTGCGTTAGTAAGCTTCGTGAAAGATCAAATAGCATTCACGAAAACGTCCGAAAGAATATCCAGGCAGCAAGCAATCGAATGAAATCACAATATGACACGAGAGCACAAGAAGGTGGTTATCAACCTGGAGATTTGTGTGGTTGTATAATCCACAAAGAAAACGTGGATTGTCGCCAAAATTACAAAGACAATGGGAAGGCCGTACGAAGTGATTGAAAAGGATTAATGATGTAGTGTACCGGATCAGAAGGTCTCCTCGTGGTAAACCGAAAGTGGTACACTTTGACCGTTTAACATCCTACGCTGGCAACAACCAGGAAGGCTCGAATAAAGAGAATGGTGTTCGACAAGTTATTAATCATGAGCCAAATGTAGATTTGAAGCGTTTTTTGGCGGCGTATGGTGGTTCCGCTAAGGCGAGATTTGGCGTTGTTGTTGAAAAACAGCAAGACCTGTTTAGAGCACCAGAAGACTATTCCCTTGCACATTGCGTAGCTCAAGATCTGGAAATGTCAAGGGGAATAGCTGTTGTTTTCAAGAAAAAGTTTGGATGTGTGATGAATTAGTACAACAGCAGGCCAACTATAGGAAAAGCTTTGGTTCTTCAGGATAAAAATCGTTATGTTTACTATGTGGTCACTAAAAATTCTTCAAGGCAGAAACTTAGTTTTGGACATCTATGGGAAACTTTGCTGAATTTTAAGGCTCAGATGATGGAAAATGGAGTAACGAAACTAGCGGTTCCCAAGCTAGGTTGTGGACTGGATCGCTTAGATGGGAGAATAGTCCGAAATATGCTAAAGGGATTTTCCAGGAAACCAACGTCCAGGTTCTTGTTTGTTGTTATCAATCGGTTGCCTACCAAGACCAAGAAAGGAGTGTTGACTGTTACTTCCAACGACGCGGTGGATGCACCAGGGAGATAACTGCCGATATCGTCACCAGTCATCGAATTGGCGTCAAGATGGATTTACAGTTACGAGACGTAACGGTTTTAAAGAGGGGCAGTGTTGCGATCCACTATTAGGCAACCCGTCAAACATACAAACGCCGGGGCACAGCGTATTCTTCAGCATTCGAGAATCCTTCTAGAAAGTACTGGAGCAGAGTCATCCTTTAATCCAGAGTATATATAAGACCGCTAATGAATGCAAGGGGCAGTCTATACTAGAATGTCGTATATAAATTATAACGTTGTAAAGTGATAGCAGTTTTGAGCTTTTGAAGTATACATAAATGTGATATGCTGTGTCTAATATACATGCAGCTTGTAGTATACATAAATAAATAGAAGTGTATAAACAAATAGTTGTGTTAGTGTTGTTATTGGACCTAGGGTAAAGAAGTTAGTTTAAGAAGATATTAGTGCTTGTAAATTCATTAGTGTAATAGTGCTTCATTGTTAAGTGGACTGAAAACATCTATAAATAAGGCATATACTGTTAATTAGACTTGTGAACAGTGAGTAATAAAGACCATTATTATTACTTGTTTTAAATTAAAGAAACGCGGTAGTAGTAGCCCGTTACAATATGTTTGAGAAATATATTTCAATGTCATGCATTAGGAAATTCCCGTATAATTGCTGGTGTACACAATGTACTTTCTACTACGATCTCGACTAGGAAAAATGCAAACTTCATCTTGTAATACAGATCGATTAACGCTTAATTATTTCAAACCGCATAAAAACGCGATCTGATTAGTAAAAACCTATTCGTTTCGCATGCTTTGTGTAAGTTCGTTGAAATTTTCGTATCGTGTAGTGATTATCCTCATATTGAAATTTAAGGTAAGTCTACATTTTTTATTAAAATAGAACTGAATTTATTTGCAAACACCAATTAATGTGTATTTTACTATTGTTTCTGATTGTATTTTTAAAACATTAATTTTTCTAAAGTAATGCGCTGTTTTACATATATATTTTTTTCAAATTTTAAAGATAGGCTTTTAGCTAGACGAATGTTAGGCGTATCTATCAATCCCAATTCCGAAATGACTATTTCTTTTGGAATTGTAGAATATGGTGTTGCAGATTGTGTAAAATATGTACTACCTGCTTTAATGTAGCACTTGTGTAAACTTTTTATTTTATCTTGGCTATCTTCCTCCTCTACTATCTCCAAATAATTTGCATGGAAGGTGGGCGAAGAACTTAAAAATTACGGAATCTTAAAACTAATATATACAATAGATTTACAGCATACCTCTTCCTCGGTTCGGACACTCCATCGTCGACACTGGTGTTCTTTATGCGATAGCTAGTCATACGGTTGTTAAACGCTATGCTAACCATTTCTACCCTATCTTCGCCAGTAGCGGTTTTTCCAGGTATAGGAAACACTGCAAGAGTTGCATTTAAAACGTTTGCAGGTACCATTTTAGTACAAAACAAAATCCGCACTATAGGACTTTGGTAAAACTTGTAAGCAAACTAACTTATAAACTAAAAAGTTTACTCTTGCGTAGCTGCTTTATGCTCCCTATAGAATGCAAACCGAAGGTTTCCGAAGACAGCCGAAGGAAGTTGAGGATTCAGTGGCGAACTAAATGACGTCATTTTTTATTAATCCTTGCTACTCGTCCAGTACATTTAGCACCATGCGAATGCAGTTAGTAGAGTCATCGGAAACGTCTTCCATGTTATACAGGTCGGCAATCGCATCGCGCACATACTAAAAATCCAAAAGGGTTATAGCACACGCACACAAATTGGTTGCAAGCCGTGCAGTAGAAGATGCAGTGCTACTATAAACAATAACTTAATAAAACATTTTAAACCTTTACTAAGGGGATACCAAACTTGTTGACTACAGAATACTTACTAATAAAGCAATTTAATTTTAAATAACTTTTACGTAATATTTTAGAAAATGGTAGGTTTGAATATTTTCTTTGGAAACAATCGAAGATTGCCGAAGACACTCGACGAGCGCACAAACGCGGGCACTAAACCAATCAGCATTAATACCGAGTATTCTATGCTTTCGTAGGTTTCTCATTTCCTACAACCAAATCTTCCGCATAGCGGTTGGTAGCACGTAATGATTTCTAGAACCGCCAAGTACTCGATATCGCCCAAATACAGAATTAGATGCTCGATGTCCGTCAACTCCCGATTCCCTCGTAAAAGGTAGAAAAAACTCGGTCAATCATCCATCTAACTTAAACTTCGACCCGCTACCGTTTTGGTAATTTCCAAACATTTTTCAAACGACAATGGGCTTCCACACTAACACTTAACGTATCCTTCCTATTATTTGTTAAACAAAAACTACCGGTATCGCCATGCCCGTATGCTGATGTAAGCAGATGTTTGTGGATATGTACGAGCATATGTAACCATATACATTAATCACTCTAAGCTATTTTATTTAGTCCAAGAAAACTATTATTTTTCTAAACCACAATTACTAATCGTCTTTATAGGTTTAACATTTCTACCATTTCCCAATGACTGGTGCTACGTACATAGAAACTTTAATTTCTTATTGGAGAGAATTCTTATTCTCCCACGCACTGTTGCGTAGTTGCATGCCCATCCCTTTTGGGGGTATTTGCTCGTTATAGGTTGTAGCATCCTCGGTTTTACTTAACTACATTTTGTGAGACCCCTTTAATCTTTTAATCGTATCTTTCTCGCTTACAATACAGTAGGACTTAGCCCTACTACCAACGAATTCTAATACTAGACCTCATTAAAGTTGTCTTTGAATTTCCCTACAACTTTTTGTTGACAAGCGGTATATTGTATTTATTATTCTTGGGGTAGTCACTCTTTTAAGATAAATATATCATTTTAGGTGTCAACTAATATTAAATTTTTCTAGGGACTCCAAATCTGTAAATAGATTTTAAATAGGACCACCCCATACAAAGTTATGCCTTTTAAAGACCCTGTTACGACACGAGTAGGAATATATATATATATATATATATATATATATATATATATATATGTACAAACATTTGATTGAGACGGCCTGCGTGCCACAACGAGTCTCGCCCCACCTCTGGGCAGTGTTAAAGCCAGGAGAAGTTGTTAGACCGCGAAAGAGTGAGCATTAAAAAGACGCGCTCCCGCAATTGTATTGTAACATTGGTGTTCAGTTATTAATAAATTCATTATTATTTTCGTATGTCAGTGTTATCAATTACAGCAAGCTTCGTAAGCTCCTCGATATACAGTCCATTGCTCGTAGTGTGAAGGCAACTCGTTTAAATTAGGTCTACCGTGACCTCCTCGTTCAACAAACATTGCTTTCACGTACACGCGGTTGTGAATGTGATCATACCGTTGATTACTTCCAACCACTCAATCTCGAACCACTGAGCTACATTCTCGAAACACCACCCATTATACATTTGGTCCTTCGAGCCGGATCGTAACTTTTGTGGCCTCCTGTTTGTTTAATTATCTATCAAAAAACTTAGAAAATCTAACAATAATTAGTGCGTCTATTGCTAACTCGTTCTCGTATATGCGAATTCATATGGTGCTATCGTGCTTCAATGTATCGCATATGGTAACAAACATTCTAATCGGACTGGAAGTGAAGCGTATCTTTACAGTCTAATATCCTCAGGAACATCAAGAACATCATCAAGAACTCGAGTGGTTTTTGATGCGTCATCTAAAACTCAAATTACAAAACGTATAATTCTTAGTCATATTGCAAAAATCTTCGACCCTCTAGGATTACTTGGTCCTATAATCACGATTTCCAAACTGATCATGCAAGCTCTTTGGAAAATTAAATCAGGTTGGGATGAAGTTGTGCCACCTGATCTCCTTAATCGATGGATAGCGTTTTCATCGTGTTTAACTGATATTTCTAAAATTTTTATACCACGAAAACTTATTTTTAACAATGATTCCTGCATTGAGCTTCATTGTTTTGCTGATGCCAGCGAACGTGCTTATGGTGCGTGTATTTATGTCAGAGAAATAACCTCTGATAATTTAATAAATTGTGCTATTCTGTGTGCAAAGTCACGTGCAGCTCCTCTGAAAACTATAAGCTTACCTCGTCTTGAACTCTGTGCTTGTCTGTTGCTTGCACAGTTAGTAGAAAAAATTAGAACGGTTTCCAACACAAAATTCTCGTCTGTTAGTTATTATACTGATTCTACAATCGCGTTATCTTGGATAAAATCGTGTCCAAGTCGTTGGAAGGCTTTCGTAGCGAATAGAACTACAGAAATAAAAAACATTTCTGACACAAATTCTTGGTATCATGTTGATACTCATTCTAATCCCGCTGACATAATTTCAAGGGGTTGTAGGTCCTTAGAGTTATGTAACAACAAACTTTGGTTCAATGGGCCCAAGTTTTTATTCAATGTGAATTTCAAACCTAGAATATTTGACACGAAAAACCAAATAAATTTACCGGAAATCAAGGTGCTCGTTACAAATGCTAATTATTCCAATGAAGAATTAATTGCGTTCACAAGTAATATTTTTACGAAATATTCTAACTTTTACTATTAGAATAATCGCCACTTGCAAAAGGTTTATTTTTAATTGCAAAAATAAATCTAACAAAATCATTACAGAATTATCTGTGAATGAGCTAAATGAAGCCGAAATGATTTTAATTAAACTCGACCAAAAAATTAATTTTGGTAACGAAATTAAATCTTTAAAAAATTCTCAAGTTATAACTAATAATTCAAAAATTCTATCTTTGAATCCTTTCTTAGATAAAAATCAAATTTTACGCGTAGGAGGACGCTTGCGTCACTCTAACTTAAAATACGATAATAAACACCCCATTTTAATAGCAAAGGGTTCACTTTGTGATTTAATTATTTTAAACGCGCATAAAAAGAGTTTGCATAGTGGTATGCAAGGTACGCTAGCAGCAACTCGCTTGAAATATTGGCCCTTATCGGGCAGAAATTTAGTAAAAAAGGTTATACGAAATTGTGTTCTTTGTTTTAGACACAACCCTCTCAAATCTCAACCTAAAATGGCAGATTTACCTGCCTCTCGTTTAGTGCCTAATCAAAGGGCATTTACAAGGCTTGGTACGGATTTCTTTGGACCATTTTTTATTAAAGAAGGTTCACGTACCTCACGAAAAATTCTAAAGGCATACGGATGCGTATTTGTATGCATGAACACGAAGGCGGTTCATTGTGAACTCGTAGAAAATTTGACTTCAGAAGCGTTTATCGCTGCACTCAAACGATTTGTTGGCAGACGAGGCATTCCAGCTGAAATATTTTGTGATAACGGAACTAATTATGTAGGCGCAGTCAACGAATTACGAAATATTGTTAATTTTTTAACAGATAAAACGACACAAAAGGCGATTCTCAGAGATACAGTTTCTCAGAATATTAAATTTATATTTAATGTTCCCAAAGGCCCTCACATGGGAGGTTTATGGGAGGCGGCGGTTAAGTCTTTCAAAAAACATATCTTTAAAATTGCTTCTAATGCCCATTTAACCTTCACAGAATTAAACACTTTGCTGATTGAAGTTGAAAGTATATTAAACTCCCGTCCGTTGATTCCTCTATCTGATGATCCTTGTGACCTTGATTATATCACACCTGGACATTTCTTGATTAACGATAATCTAAAGGCGATACCTGAACTTGACTTATCGCAAGAAAAGGTCAATCGACTTTCTCGATGGCAGTTCGTACAACTGCTCCAACAAAACTTTTGGTCGAAATGGACTAAAGAGTACTTACAAGAATTACAAAGACGTAACAAATGGCATTCATCTACCAGAGCAGCATTATGTCCTGGTCAACTCGTCATTATTTCTGAAGATAACGTTCCTTCTAGAATGTGGAAGTTGGGACGTGTAACTGAAGTTCATCCCGGACGCGACAGTGAAATTCGTGTCGCTAGTGTCAAAACGGTGAGTGGGGTCATTAAAAGACCCATTGTGAAATTGTGTGTTTTGCCTATCCAGAGGCAAGAAGTTTAGAATCTAGTTGCTCGGAGCAACGTCTATAGTAGTAGTAATATAAAGTGCTATTTGTTGTGTATTAGTTATTAAACTTTTAACCTATATTTGTAATTCTTCTAAACCTAAATGTATTGTGAAATATTTACAATTATTTACATTATGTACACGTTCGTTAAGTACGTTTGTCAATATGTACGATTCTTATTCTGTTTAAATTACTAATTTCAAGGGCGGCGGCTTATGTTACGACACGAGTAGGAATATATATATATATATATATATGTACAAACATTTGATTGAGACGGCCTGCGTGCCACAACGAGTCTCGCCCCACCTCTGGGCAGTGTTAAAGCCAGGAGAAGTTGTTAGACCGCGAAAGAGTGAGCATTAAAAAGACGCGCTCCCGCAATTGTATTGTAACATTGGTGTTCAGTTATTAATAAATTCATTATTATTTTCGTATGTCAGTGTTATCAATTACAGCAAGCTTCGTAAGCTCCTCGATATACAGTCCATTGCTCGTAGTGTGAAGGCAACTCGTTTAAATTAGGTCTACCGTGACCTCCTCGTTCAACAAACATTGCTTTCACGTACACGCGGTTGTGAATGTGATCATACCGTTGATTACTTCCAACCACTCAATCTCGAACCACTGAGCTACATTCTCGAAACACCACCCATTATACAGACCCAAATCTCTAATTTTTGCCCATCTTTATTTAACTCAATTCTTGGAACCTTTTTTCACTACCCACACATGATCATATGCCCACATGACCATATGACCACATGACCATATGACCGCATGACCATATGACCACATGACCATATGGCAATATGACCACATGACCATATGACCATATGACCACATGAGCGCGCAGGAGTGCGCATGGGCAGGGGGCGCACGCGCGTCCCCTGCTCATGCGCGCACTTCTGTGCGACTGCTATTTCGTTGTAACGTCACAGCCTTTTGTAAATAAAGAGCAATGTAATATTATTCTAAAATTTTTATTCTGACATACATAACAAAATTTAAAAATATTTAATGCCAAGCATGTAGTCATTTAAACTTAATTTTAATAAAAAGTTATACACAGAAAACAGTCCTTTCTTTATGTTAGTTTGGAGTGGTTTTAATTTTATCTAATTTTATTCGCAGCTTTAAATTTAAATCGATAGCCAATAGTTTGATACATAGAGACCGTCTAGGTTTTCGAATTGTAAAATGTACCGAAGTTTGCCTCTATATTTAAAGTCTTTGATTCCACCGACAACCAGATCCATTCCTTCGTGTAATTCTTGCAGCTTGTGACAATCTTTTAATCGCAGCTTTTCCACTATATCCTGCATACGTATCTTGTTAGCTTGATCGACTTCTTCTTGTCGGTATTGGAGGAAATCCTTATTCTCTCACACATCGATGCGTAGTTGCATATCCACCACTTTTGGGAATATATGGTTGTTATAGGTTTAAGACCCTTGGTTTTAAATGATCCGAAAGGTTCTTTACTAGGCAAATATACAATGTTTAGCGGAACCCCTTTACGTGTGGTGTACGCAAAGGTTACGAAACCCGCATTCCTTAGTTCGTCTTTGTTATCTGCCATTTTGATAAATACGTTTTTAGAATAACCTTTTAAAAAATATACGGATTTAGTACCATCCTTTTCCGCAAGAACGTCTACATAACTAAAAGACTCTTTCTTACTAACCGCAAATGTATACAGCTTGTAGAAGCCGGATGTATTTAAGTCAGTCCATCGACACATAAAATATTCTTTTAATTCTTCCTCATTTTCTCTAATAAGATGTTCTTTGTCTAACACATTTTTGTATTGTTCGCGTATTGTCGCAGTGTTTTCCATGTAGTTCAATTTTCGCCTATTTGCATCCATTTCCTCTAATTCCAGTTGTCTTTTCCTTTCACTTACAGCGTATGGTATGCATAATGAGGCAATTTCCTTTAGCGTAAACGGATAGAGTTTACTACCAATATTTACGCGTTATCGTACAACCTCTGGGCGAATGTTAGGCGTATTTATCAATCCCAATTCCGAAATGACTATTTCTTCTGGAATTGTAGAATATGGTGTTGCAGATTGTGTAAAATATGTACTACCTTCTTTAATGTAGCACTTGTGTAAGATTTTTATTTTATCTTAGCTGTCTTCCTCCTCTACTATCTCCAAATCATTTACAGGTAAATAGTTAAAACTAAAAGCCGAAAGCACATATTTTATCAATTTTTCCCTTTCCTTTGGTTTTTCGGACAACTTCATTTGCAAGCCCGTCAATTTCTTTGTATTGCCATTCCCCCAATACACGTACTGTAGTAGGTTATTATACACTAAACAGCAGCTATTTTGTAGCTTGTCCGATAGCTTACCCCACATTTTGACAAGTGGTACCGAGTACATTGGCGCCTTTAGAAAGTATAACTTACTATCTTCCAATAAGGTTAAACAGTCTTTTAAGGGATTATACACACGTTCCGCACTGACATAGCTTCCAATTGCACAGTTGTATATTGTCGCTTCCAATCGCGTAATACCATGTTCTTTGGCCAAAGTAGACGCAAATGTTTCCCTTAAACGTACATCTGGACAACGTAAAAAATCTAGTATATGATTGCCAAGTTGTTTATTAACACCAGGACTTGTTATCTGACACACAAATTTGTTGAAAATCTTAATTCTTGCATTGGTTGTTAGCCATGTTAAACAATCAATTCCCACAGTTTTATCGTTGTCAACTATAATATTACACTTTTCTTCGTATTCGCCCTTACAGCAAAAGTTATGGTTTGTAGTTAAATAATTACACATCTCCATCTTGCTAAATATGCCCGCAAAATCTTGGGTTACATCCATGTCAAAAAGATAGTAATATTCTTTTTTGAGTCCCTCTAATATATCTGGTAGTTCCTCCAATAAAGTTTCCAACTTAACATCTGCTAGTTCCACTTTAACGGAACACATATAGGATATTGGAATTTTTTATTAATGCATTCGAAGTCTTCTTTTCCGATAATTTCTTTTACTCTCTGGCCCATCTTGTTAGTGCTTTCCAGAGAAAACGGAAGCTTAGCTTTAACACCATGCCTAGCGGAAACAAATCGGTCGAACTTTCTTCGTAGATAGCTGTTAAATGCATCACAAATTTTTTTTTTTATGATAAACATTCTTTTGTTTGCAGTTGTTTGTTCGGCGTCAGAAAGGTCGCAAATTTTAACCAACATTATATTGTGTACACCAGCAATTATACGGGAATTTCCTTATGCATGACATTGAAATATATTTCTCAAACATATAGTCAATAATAATGAGAAAGGCTACTTTCACTTCTACGTCACATAATTGTAAGCAATTAGCTCGGGGATGAAATGTATTTTCCAAAGTACATATTTAGCATTGAGCATAATTTGTGACGTACTTAGTTATGATGATGTTAAACCAGAAATTCATAGCTGTTTAAAATTTTAAAAAGCCGCGGTTTTGAATATTCTAATAACAGTAACATTACTGTTTGAAAATGATTTTTAATATTATACACTTATGGCTTATAAAGAACTCATTTCTAAAATCCCCACAGTTTTAGATTTCTAGGGAAATGGTTGGTTAAAGCATATGTTATAGATGAGCACAACAATTTAAAGAGGTTTGAGGCTTTAAAGTATAACTTTGCAGGGGGTGAACCGATTTTTAATCTGTTTGCAGATTCAAATTCTGTGTAAAATTCTAGACTAGCAAGATGTGTCACATGGCTAAAAAATTTATGAGGACGGTCAGAAATCGCTATCAGCAGAAAATCTTAAAATTAGGGTAGTTCTCTGGGGGATGATGCAATCTAAGAAATTCATAGAGATTCCGGTAGCTGAGAAAAATCTAATATTAATTGATACCAAACAAGATAGGGTTATCTCGAAAGATGCAATGGCTAGTCGAAGAAAACTATTTGGTTTAGATGTGGGAGCAAAGAGCAAAATTTAAAGGTTCAGGACTTTAAAAGTGTAACTTTGTAAGGGGTGATCCTATTGCAAATTTGTTTGCAAATTCAGATTCTGTGTAAAAATCTATACTAACAAGATGTGTCACATGGTTAAAGAATTTATAAGGACGTGTCAGAAATTGCTGTCTGCAGAAAATCTTAAAATTAGAGTAGCTCTCTGGGGGACGGCGCAATCTAAAAAATTCCTAGAAATTCGGGTAACTGAGAAAAATCTAATATTAATTGATACCAAACAAAATAGGGTTATTTCGAAAGATGCAATGGCTAGCCAAAGAAAACTATTTTGGTTCAGATGTGGGAGCAAATGAGGATGCTAAGATGAAAATGCAAGATAGGGTTATCTCGAAAGATGGAATGGCTAGCCAATTAAAACGGAAATTCATCTCCACATTTCCTTCTAAGAGATTCATCTCCACATTTCCCTCCTTATGAGTTCATCTCCACATTTCCCTCCTTATGAGTTCATTTCCACATTTCCCTCGTTATGAGAATTTACATTGAGGGAACAAATGTGGGAGCAAATGTGGAGCAAATGTGGAAGGAGAAAGTCACTCCTCCTCATTTCCTCCTTATGGGAATTTACATGTAAATGAGGATGCTGGAGGAGGAAAATGAGGGATTTGGGAGCAAATGAGGAGCAAATGTGGGAGCAAATGTGGGTTTTGGGAGCAAATGTGGGGTCAGTCGCCCCATAAAACCCCTACTACTTATGATTGCTCACGCTGGTAGTTGTGAAGGTTTTGTACCGAATGCTTTCTTAATACTTAAGTCAGGTCGTAGAAGTGGTGATTATCATGATGTGAAATGGACGGAAGAAAAATGAATTTCAAATTTAGAACAAAATCTTTCAATTATCATCGGTAATACAGCATATTATAATATTACCAAATCCTACAATGGCGTGGAAAAAGACAAAAAAACAACAGCGGTTGTGTGAAAGAAAAATTTTTTATGCAGATCATGAAGCAAAGCCAAAATTATATAAAAAAATTCAGGCGGATAAACCCTACCAAAGTATATTTTACGGATTAATTGTCCGTTGAATATGACCCTACAGTGTTGTGCTTCCCTCCATATCATCCAGATCTATATCCAATAGAGAAAATATGGGCTTCTGTTAGGAATTATGTAACGGCCCATAGTGGAACGTTTAAGTTAAATGACGTCTGGAAGTTAGCAGAAGAGAAATTTCATACTATTAATGCTCAAAGGTGGTGAAATATTTGTGGCTATACAGCACAGGTGGAAGATAAATATTTAAGTAGGGAACACGTAATTCACCAAGTACAAGAATTAATTCATACTGTTACGAGCTACTATTAGGCAACCCGTCAAACACACAAGCGCCGTAAGCAACGTATATACTACAGAAGCGTAGAATTTTCTAGCATTATACTGGAGAATGAGTCATCCTTTTAATTCAGGTTATATATAAGACCGCTAATAAATGCAAGAGTTTAGTCTATATCAGAATGTCGAATATAAATTATAACGTGTAAAGTTAAATAGTTGAGCTTTTGGTAGTCCAAAAGTAAACATAAATGTTATAGTATGTGAACGTGTCTAATGTACATGCAGCTTGTAGAATACATAAATAGACAAAACTGTAATACATAAATAGTTGTGTTAGTGTTGGTAATAGACCTATGGTTAAGAATTTAGTTTAAGAAGATATTAGTGCTTGTAAATTCATTAGTGTGATAGTGCTTCATTGTTAATTGGACTGAAAACATCTATAAATAAGGCATATACTGTAATTAGACTTGTGAACAGCGAGTAATAAAGACTCTTGTTATTACTTGTTTTAAATTAGTGAAACGCGGTAGTAGTAGCCCGCTACAATACTGATAATGATAGTGAAAGTGATAATGAATTTAGTTTCACAGAAAGTATGAAAGAATATGCGAATTTTCAATATCACTTCAACTGCTTTAGTTTATTGGGAAATGGTTGTCAAAGCTTGATCGCGATCAAAATTTTTATTATAATTGTCATTATTATTCCTGCTATTAAAACATTTTGGCCTTGCATTTCTCTGCATTGCGCGATTTTTACTATTTATACTATTTAAGTGTAAGGGATTTTTTAAACCCCGCATGGAGAAGTACTCCATCATTATTGTTATGTTTAATTTAAGCTTCACATGTAAATCACACAAAGATTTTGCTTTTATATATTTTAGGACACTCACCTACAATTTCTGGTTTAAAAACAGCAAACATTGCGTTTCACATGCCTTGAAAGTTCAGCTGCGTCCACCAACTTTAGCATGATAACATTGAAAAATCTTGGAGGGAACGGTAGTTCGTAGGAGCCCAGCGTCAGAATGAACAGTATTTCTACTACCGGCCTTCGTCGAATACGGACGCGCGAGTGTAGAGTTTTGAGAGTCGACGAAGGTATTCATCTTCCTTTGTTACTTATACCGTTATCCAAATAAAAAATACCGGCGCTTCGTCGACAAGGACCCCCGCCAACCAAACCATGAACACCTGAACAACCCTTGAGAGGCAAGGCAAACCGGGCTATTGGTCATACACCCGGTAAGTTTTCATATGATTAGTTTGTGAACCTTACCTGCGACGTCATTCATATAATACAATTTGAAGCTCAGTCTTTTTACGTCAGGTTTGCATGGTTGACGACGCAGGGGGTTTAATCTTAAATTTCATTGCAATATATGTAGAAACAAATCTATTTCGTCTAAAACCTAACAAAATTTACTGGATTCCTAATACTAATCTCCGTTTTTATGCGTTGACATATTTCATCGCATCTTTGCAAATATTCCAAGAATACATCTGTGTACACAATATTCTATAGAGCTATAAATTGCCGAACTTTTTCCTCAAAATATTCTGCCGAAAGTTAATTAATCTGTTTATTACCAGTAGGGGTTCTAATTGTTTCGTCACACTGAATTTCTTATAACATACAACTCTCTAGTTATAGCTAATTCTGAATTATACTTTTCCGTAATAAAATCATCCCTTACTCGAATGGTTATCCCCACAGAAATATTTTAAAAATTTAAATTAAAAGTCCCTAAACGCCTTCATTTTACTTTCTCTCAAGCTAAACCATATTTCTGCAATAGTGCTATTACTATGTTTAATTTACTTTGTTCATCTAAACTTTTCTGCACTAAAGTCGTGACAATATTTAAATACATCTTGTGATTTAACTTATTATCGTCATAAATTTTGAAAATTGCTCTAATGGAAAATTGGTTTGACTCCGTTTCACGGGCTTACTAAAATTCAGTAAAATATTGCAACTAATATTTTTCTCTCAATCCTCTAAATTCTCTACTTTGTTTCCAAAATCCACCTTATAACTTCTTAATTCATTGTTAAATGTTTCAAACCCCGTTTGTTTTTGATATGTATTATATTACTTTTGCATTTTTAATAATACTCTAACAATTAATAAGCTGCCATTTTATGCACGAAATTAATTTCGTATCATATTATAACTATTTCAATGGCATGCTCGCGTCGGCGTTTCAATTAGTAATGACAGACTGACATCCTACTGCTACGCTCATTGTTTTAAATACAATACCCCTCCTCATACGTCACTTTTGTGATACTTCCGAGTAACTTTCTGAATGTACTTGTCGTCTTCTCGCACTTCCAAGAATGTACTGGTCATTTTCCAATACAGACTCTAAAAGGAGGACTTGATACGAAGAAGATTGCAATGCTGTTAAATTTTATAGATGATGAAGGGTTAAATATATTCAATACTTTTACGTACTCTGTTAAGTTCATTTACTTACTTTAAAATAATTCAGTGTCTTCTTTAAACAATTAAATATTAAGTTACCATTATTTTCGATTATTATAAGTCTATAGTATGTTCGAGTTAGACAACACACTTTATACAGCTCTCATTGATATTACAAATTCTGATTTCGCTTATCTAAACACATGCTTTATATTCAAATTGAAAAGGTGGATATCGATGTAATTTATAAGTCACTCATTTAGATATATTACTTTTGCTGAGTTCTTGCAAACACAATTTTCTTCGTGAGATTTTCTATAATTAAAACAAGCATATACGCGAATATTTCTTTTACTATTATTGGTCCCACCCATATATTTAATAGGTACTCTTTTGGCGATGATTTGCCTACTTATTAACTGTTTTAGTTTGTTTTGGATTCAGTTTCACGTTCTTACACATAATTTCTGTGGATTCTACGTAATATCGTGGATTTCTGAAAGATAATGATCGCCCTTAACACGTGTGGTTCATAGTGAATTAGGAAAGTGCAGATAGATGTTTGAATATTTCACGTTCTACTAACACACGGTGTATTTTCAAGTGCTTTAGGATTCCTACTTTAATTCTTTTCTTAACCTGCTAACGCTAACTATTTATTTATAGAAATATTTATTGTAAGAGTAGGTATAGTGGGACACATACTATTTTCCATTTTTTTTGCACCATGCGATATTGTAATCATTTTCTTATTACCAACAGTGAAGGTGTGTTGCCTTGATTTTCATTTAAGCAAATAGTATGTACTTGTTCTATTGTATGTATGTGCTTTTGGTACCTTGTGAATTGTTTTATAGGCATTTTTCTAGAGCTTTTTGTGTTAGTAGCTATTTTAAAGTCTTTGGTACTTCTATTAGATATAGTACCTTGCTTATGAAATATTTTACTCTGTCTTAAATAATGTTTAAGGCCGTTTACCAGCTCAGTAATTTTAATAGTGTTTAAGTTATTTCTAGAATTGGTTGTATCTGTAGTACACTATTTGTATTTTGTAGTAGTGTACCTACGTATGTACTTTAAATTGCGGACTTAATGTAAAGTGCCTTGTACCGTTTCTATTTCTACATATTTTAATAATGAAAAGCTTACACTCACAATTTCTTAAATAAAGAAATCAACAACGGATAATTTTCCTATTTCAGAGGAACGAATTTCTCCTTGGGTTTTGTGTTTCCTCACTCCCGATCTGTTATTGTTGCTAGTTACAGAATCCAGATGTTGTGCAACGGTGGTTTACTGAAGATTACAGTAAATATGAAATGCTAATAAGCAAATATGAATTTTACTGTTCGCCCAAGAGGAACGTCGTATTTGAAATATTCGTATTTAACAGTATTTCACAATTTCTTTTGATGAGTTTATTATGGAATTGAATATCATAGTAGCAATGAATAGTTGCGTGATAGATGAAATCACACAAGAAAGATTATTACGTAAACTAAGTTTAAACTTCAAAGTTAATTAATTTTTGTTGTGCAGTAAAAACTAGTAGGTTTCAATTCAAAGTACTTCAAGCAACACAAATACATGGTATTCATGATAACAAAGGAACAATTTCCAAGAATTAACCAGTAATTGGTAAAAATAAAACTTGTAATTACTGTGATTTAGAGCATGCATCGGGCAAGTGTCCTGCTACTACGAAGACGTGCTAAATGTCAAAGCAAAAATCATACTGCTCGTATGTGTAGAAGTCAAAGTTCAAGAAAACGCGTCAGAATTCATGAACTTGCGAAACAAAAATTTCGACATTTGGAAGATACAGATATCTGCGTCAAGCCCCACATTGCGGGTCGCTAATAATCTACGAAAATATACCTTTACATTGAGCGCCAATTTTCTTTCGCTTCTAAACTCCTAGCCACCTTTTCTATCCAACAGTCGTAGAATCTTCTATCTAAATAAAAGAAACCACTTCCATAACTATTTAGTGGGTTGAACATAAACTCAGATCAAATTGGTATATTAAACCTCAAAAAACTTTTAAGAAGTGCAATCATTTACAGTTAATACCATTAATAAACAAAAATTATAAGCAGAGCAAAACCAATTACATAAAATATTCAAAAAGTTTACCAAAGTATCAATTTAAACTTGGCTATACCGATAATCGCCTCTCAGTGTTAGAGTACTCTACCTCCGACTATTACTTAAAAAAAAACCTTTAAACCATAAATTTGTGTAAATTGCTCTTCGTTGTGAATCAATTTCTAAATAACTCTCGAACTATTAAGATCTTACCACTACAAAATTTTATCCTAAGATTATTGAACACACAATGTACATTTCCAATTGTCCTTTATAGAAAAAGTAAAACTTAAAAACTAATCTGACCTTGATTGCAGTAGTCTAGAATTAGGACCGTTTAAGAACTTGCGGACTTCTATCCCAAGAATTAATTTCCACACAAATTCAAAAACCAGACATCCAGCTTAAATCCAAAACCCAGATTGCACCAAATTTTATTTCAGCAGCACCAAGTCAATTAGGTTAGAAGAAATATTCTCATTGAAAGCTTTAATTCTCAAAGAAGTGTTTACAGTAATAAACGAATCTCCAAATGCTACTTACGGCGTTGCTCAAAAGAGTTAAGGTTATGCCCAAAATTACTAAGGGTGCTGCTCAATATTAGGGCGGTGCCCAAAAATTTTGGGTGATTCCCAGAAATTACTAATGAAGGTGCTCTAAAAATTAGGATGATGTCCAAAAGTTGGACGGTGCTGAGAAATCCTAGAACAATCACTTACCAAAACAATTCAAATGTACAACTTCTACTTACGACTTCCAATCGTGTAGGTCGCACTACACTGTAATTTCACTTTTCAAACAATAAATACTTTTAACTCTGATTTAACGCAGTACTTTATTTATGTTTACCCTTTATTGTTTCACCGAAAAATCAAAAATCATCCCTTCTAAGTACGTCTTCTGCTATTTATAATTTTCAATACCGACTACGGAGCACTTCTTCCAGGAGTTTTCATTCCACCACTTGCGCTAAACTTGTAAAACGTCACGTACACTGTGTACCAATTATCGGGCTGTAGTTTAAAAGCATTTGATCCTATTTCTTGAATGCCTTAGTCGTTTGTCCGACGTCACTATTATATGCAAATTTCATTAATTTTTATTTTCATTAATGTCGTAATCACCCAGTGTAAATAACAAATTTGTTTTGATATCGTCTTTATTAATTGCAAGCATTGGTTTATATAACGAAAATTTGCTAAGCCAGTTTGGTCAAAATGTGCTGTTTACGGTCTAATGTACGTTTACGAATAATAGATTGTTTAGCTACAGGAATGTTCATTATTGGAGTAATGAAAATTCTCATTTTACTTTTGATTCACGAATCCATACACGATTTGGTGTAAATGTGTCGTGTGGTTTATTAAAAAACAAAATTTTAGGATCATATTTTTTAAACAGGACCCTTAATGGTGAACTTTATTTAGGATCTTTAGAAAATGATTTAGAAAACATGACAGATGAGCTTACTTTACTTTATCTACAAAACTTGTGATTACAGCAGGATAGTGCGCCAGCACACAACTTGTACCTGTATCAGAGTATTTAAATAGCCCATTTGGGGAGCAGTGGATTGGAAATAAAGGTCCTATTCACTGCCCTGCAAGGTCGCCGATTTAAATCCACTTGATTACCTTATTTGGGGATCAAGTTTATATTCGTAGTTACAATAATGTAGAGAAATTGCACGAAAGAATTGTTCATGTTATACGTTTAATACCACTAGACATGATAGGTAGGACAACTCACGATATTTCTGTACGAATATTAAAATACGAGGCTTGTTCAATTGAAACCCATCTTTGGTCAGGTTAGCCTTGGAAACAATTGTAGTCACTCAACTGACGTTTTGCAACGTTAGTGGTGTTTGTAAACTTCTCACTGGTCAGTTTCTCTCGTATATATTTGACAGCGATTTTAAGTATTGTGACTTTGAAATGACGTTTGTTGTTAACAATCCGACGAAATGTGATCAGCGTGCGGTCATTTAATTTTTGTGTGCTAAAGGTTTGCAACCATTGGAAATTCATACACAAATGCAAGCAGTGTATGAAAACGCATGTTATGCGTATCCAACTGTCAAGGAATGGTGTTGATAATTTAAGAATGGACGCGAAGGAACGAATGATAAGCCGCAACCAGATGCAATGTGTACTGCGTCAACAGACAGGAATATGGCATGTGTGGAAGGCCTGTTTAGAGAAAATCGTCGAGTTTCAATCAGAATAATTTCAGAAAATGTTGGTGTGAGTATCGGATCTGGGCTACAGCAAAGTTTGTACACAATGGGTTCTTCGCCTGTTGTCAGAGAACCAAAAAACCTTGCAAATGGGCTTATGTTTGCAACACCTCACGGAATACAGACAAAATGGTAACGATTTTCTCTCGTCAATAATTGCTGGCGACGAATCTTGGTGTCATTATTACGAACCATCCAGTAAGCTGTCATCGATGCAATGGAAACACGCAAATTCTCCGCCACCAAAGAAGTTTAAAGTTCAACCTTCTGCCGGTAAGGTCATGTTGATACTTTTTTCGACCATGAAAGACCCTTGTTGATAGAATTTACAGAACCTCTAGTGCATATCAACGCAAACCTGTATAATGAAACTTTGAACAAGCTCCATCAAGCAATAAGACGAAAACGCCCAGGGAAGCTTTCACATGGTGTCATTCTGCTTCACGACAATGCTCGACCTCATGTTGATATCGTAGTGAAAGAAAATCTACAGCGAAAGAAATAGAGGATATTAGAGCATCCACCCTATAGTCCAGATTTATCGCCTTGCGATTTTCACATCTTTGGGCCATTGAAAAAAGCGTTAAAAGGTAACCGTTTTCAGTCGGACGAAGAAGTACAAATCGCCGTGAAAGAATTCTTCAAGCAGCAGCCACAAAATTTCTTTAGACAGGGTATACATAGGTTGACGAAACAATAGGATATGTGCCTTAATCGTAGTGGTAAATATTTGTAAATTTAGTTGTCAATAAATTTTCCCTGAACTAAAGATGGGTTTCAATTGAACAAGCCTCATACACTTCTAATAATGAATTTTATTTTGAACATTTAAACATTTAGACTTTTATGAATAGTGAATTATTAATATTTTAATTGTGTTAGGTACTTTGTTTATTTTTTAAAACTGTAATAAATTAGTGTTTTCATTTAACACATTGTGTGAATTACTTAAAGAATTTCAAAAATAAATACATAATTTGAAGACAAACTGTCAGAACTAGCCTTATTTAAAAAAAAAAGAACCAAACCATGACAACTTGATTTTGTACTAAATAACAAACCGACCAAAAGAGGGAAATTTAAGTTTTTTTAATAAATTGCAGTTTTAGTTAAAAAACATATAAAATGTGCGATATCATTGAAATCGTAATTTATCGAGCTAACTAATGGTTTAAAAATCCAATATGTCGGCCTTAAGAAAAACAAATGTTGACTTCGGGCGCGCGCGCAAATTTTTTAACAACTTTGGTGGAAAGGTCATATCGACTTATGTACATATACCCAATTTTGTTACGTTTCGTTAGAAATTAAAGAAGTTATTAAACATAAAGGAAAATGCAGTATTTTAGTTTTCACCCTGTATTCTGGAAACCACTTAAAGTATTCATACTTTCTTTGCAGATTCTAAAAGGCCTTTAAATAGCGCAACTTTTGTCCAATCTAACCAAACATGTATTTGCTATAGTTTTCAAGATCCTCACGGTGAGCGTTGAATTAGTAGTAACCCTGCATATACAAGTAAGAAACATCGATATTGGCAACACTGTGATTTTATCGAACCAGTTTGTATACTTATCTAAAAGATTATTTAGAGAAAAATAATACCAGTTAAAACAACGAAGCAATTATGAAATTGAGTATGGAAGAGAAATGGCTGAAATTTTCTGCAGATACGGAGCACATTAATCAGAAATCATATCTAATAAAACTATTCAAATACGTGCTTGCCATTTCAGCCCACAATGCAAAATATCTTCCCTAATGTCTTCTAAATGGACGATAAACGAACGAAAAACAGGTTGTCAGTAGAGACAATTGAAGCAATTTTGATTTGTCATTATAACTTTAAGATGACTTGCCCCAGTTTTATAATTATGTGCAAGAAGAAAATGATATAATTAAGAAACCATAATCAAGTTTAAAATACGACTGGGCTAAAAAGGATTAGCCTTGCATATTTTTCATTATTCTGCGTGTTCATTTTACTCATCAGCATTTTGGTTTAGACCTTACTTAAGGTCGGTTTGACGCAGCTCTAACTTCTTTTCTATTCTGTGCTAATCTAAAACGTTCTACATGCCCTTCACAACCTTAATTTCTAATAATTTGACTAATATAACTTGGTCTAGGTCTTCCTATACTCTTCTATCTTTTTCTTATCTACTAGGCTCTACATAGATATTAGCTACCTGATGGTTGTTAAAGAACTCCAACATGTTTACATTATTCCCATTTATAAGTTTAAAGCTTCCTCAATATAAACATTAAAAATCAAGGGAGATAGTATACAGCCCTGTCTAACACCATTTCTAATCTTAGCTTCCTTTTCTATTTTATCAAATCTAATTACTACGCCTTGGTTTTTATACAGCTGTAAATATTTTTTTTATCCCTATGCGAGATTCCCATTTTTTGCAAAACCCTAAACATACCAATCCAATTAACCCTATCAAATGCTTGTTCTAAATCTACAAACGCGATATGAGTCTTTTTATATTTTGTAACCTTTTTTCGATAATTACCCTAATCATTAGTATCGGTTCTCTAGTCCCTCTGTCTTTACGAAAACCATATTGGTCTTCGCCTAAATAATTCTCAGTCAAAACTTCTACTCTATTTCTAATTATTATTGTTAGCATTTTGGAAGCATGGGAAGTTAAACTAATCGTTCTAAAATTCTCACACCTATCAGCTCCTAACTTTTTTGGGATTGGGTATAGTAATATTTTTTTCGAAATCTATTGAGACCTCACCTGTGCTATATTACTTTTACTGGTTTATATAGTCTGTCTAAAGATTTCTGACTTGCATATTTTATTAAATTTGCGGGTATATCGCCTATCCCTGGCGTTTTATTTAGTTTAAAATCCCTAACAGCTCTATCAAATTCCTCTCTTAATATTGAGAACACTATTTCTACATCCTCCTCTTGGTCGTTCTCTAACTCATCCATATCGCCTCCTTTATATAAATCTTCTAAATATCTTCTACATCTATCTGCTACCTCAACTTTATTTATTAAAAGCTCATTATTGTCATCTTAAATACCATTATATTTTTTCCTATCTTTCCCGAAAAACTTTTTAACTGCCCTGTAAGCTCTGTCTGTCTTACCTACTCCCAAATCATCTTGTATTCCCTTACAATTCCCCTCCATCCATTTATTTTTAGCTTTTCTACACTCATGTACTATCTTATTTCTAACTCTATTATATTTTTGCTTACTTTCACTATCCAATTCTCTAAAAGCTTTAAGCTTTCTTCTATTCTTTATTAAATCTAATATCTCTTTTGTTAGCTAGGATTTTCCCGCTTCTACTTTTTTCTTACCTGTAGTCTGTGTTGCTGTATTGAATTTTAGATTACACTTCATTTTAACTGATCGCTATCGATGTCAGCCCCTGCATAACTACGACAGTTTTTAACCTGGTTTCTAAATCTTTGTTTAACTAAAATATAATCTATTTGGTATCTAGCCCTATTATCTGGCGTTTTCCAGGTATATCTTCTTTTAACATGTTCGAATAGGGGTTTGCAGTTACTAATCTACGTTCCTTGCAAAACTCAACTAATCTTTCTTCTCTATTATTTCGCTTACCATACTTAAATTTTCCTACCATTTTTCCCTCACTACCTTCTCCCACTGACGCATTAAAATCACCCACAGCTATTAAATTCTCATCTCCCTTTACTTTTCTTACTATAATATTTATATCCTTGTATACCTTTTCTACTTCCTCATCCTCGTACTGAGTTGTTGGCATGTAAACCTGTACTAAAACAGCGTCTGTGGGTTTCGTACTCAGTCTAACCATAATTATTCTATCGTTAAATTGTAAGTACTCTTTTACTTTACGTCCCAATCTTTTACCTAACACTATTCATACCCCTGCCTGTCCATTAGTTGAATAAGTTGTAATTATTCTATAATTATCTTTCCAAAAGTCATTACTATCTTGCCATCTCACCACACTAATACCTAAAATGTCCAGCTTTCCTTTTCTCATTTCGACTAATAAATTCGTTAACTTATCTAATCTAAGTAATGACCTCACATTCCAAGTCGCTATCACTAAACCGAACCGTTGCTTTAAATTCTTGCGATAACGAGCCCCAAGTACACCCTCCCGGAGATCCGAATAAGGGAGTATTTTACCTCAGGACAAGAATTTTACTTGTAAACTCTCCATCATACATAGTTCGTGTTTTAGGCCACGCATACCTGAGAAATATTGTGGTAGGTTCCCATATCTATCCACTACGCAGTTTTTAAAGATTTTAGCAAAAAACCGTATCTGTCACGGTCAACCCCCAACAACCTTGTAAATTATTGAGGATCACCCGAGACCAACTGACTCTCCTACAATATCTTTTAGCCACCCCTTGGTGCGTCTTTTAATCGCCTTTTACGATAAGCAGGCTTACTGTAGTAGTATTCTTTGTCCCTTACTATAGGGAGTTCATTTTACTAAATTGCTTAAACTTATTGAATTTTTTTATCACAGTTGAAGTAATCCGTAGTGTTTCTAAATCGTTTTCTCATTGGTTGATAATTATTACAAATATTATAGTGTACATTTCGATATTTGAAGGTATTTGTTGGAATAGCTCAGTAACCACTTGCAGGTTTCTGAACGTATTCTGGGATGTCAGAATTTAGAGTAGAAGGGGCGCATGCGAATGGGTGATCAAGCTAGAGTCGACAGGTTTGAAAAACACTTGGTCTTGAGTTTTCAAAATGGGAGGTCGAAAAGCTTTCACTTGGCTGGTTTTATTAAAGGTAATGTTTTATAAATTAATAATGTAGTTGATATTCAAGGTAATCTGATTACATCTTTGTAATCAGAACATTGGTTTGAATCGATGGTGATATTTATTGTAAAACCGTTAGTTAGTTAACCATTGAGGGGAATATTTTTACGATTACCTGTTGCTTTTTGAGATTGATGTGTACAAATGCTGCTTTGCCGATTGTTTTGCTTGCGATGCTTGATATAGGTGATTTACGTTTTTATTGCACGTTTTATGTGTAAATGACTGTTGTTTGATTTAACAACTGAAAGCTAATATTTATTTATCTGAATTGTTCATTTAGTATCTAAATCAGGGTAAAACTAATATTTGCTTATTTGAAATAATGTTTATTTATTATTTAATACCAAGTTGAACTCGAATTGCATTACACCTGTTACAGAATCGATAGTAAATGTGTCATTATTGTGATTTTACGAACAATTTGTAACAACACCATCTCTTGGATATATTGAATCAAATTATTATGCAAGCTTGAACATGAACAGTATTTTATTTCTGTGTTATATTTGTTTTGGTTTTAAGATAGAAATTGAATTAGCTATTTTTGTTTGTAATGTCACGATTTGTTTAATTTTTAAAAGGTATGTCTTAACCGATAACCGATGCAGTAATAATGAATGATTTTTAACGTTTGCTTACTAGATTTCATATATTTAATTTAACATGCATTTATATACACATTTAACGCCTGAATCTGGGCTTGTTTTTATGCTTTACATGCTTTACATGCTTTATAATGTTTGATATTTGTGATGCATTTGATATTTTTTATTTTATGTGAAATTGTTTTATTTCAGCTTATTAATCACGTATTCCACTGCATTGCTCATATCTCGGTTTAAACTTAATTATATATTTTGTTGTTTTTGTATATCCTATTACCTAGCCGATGTTCCTATTTAATCAACTAGTATTTAACGTTTGTGATAATTGTTGTGATGTAATTAAATTGAACCTCTGGTATGACCGACCTTCACGTGCCTTACGCGTTTGCATTTATGACTATATTGGAGATAGTCTATTAAATAACCAGCGCCTTTTTAACTATGCGCAATCATACCATAAGTTCATTTCAACGATTCATGTCGTCTTTGTCATCGTACTTGTAGCTGTACTCTTGCAAATAATAGGAAGTCGGCTAGCCTTTGTTAAATATTTTGTAACACGGGTTGGAAACTCTTAATGTATATATGTGGGCGCGTGTGATCGAGCCTGGTTGAATATTACTAACATATTATGTCCATGTAAAAGAGAACATTGGTAGTCAAGACAGATTTTACCTTCCTGGTGTTCCCCTCTTTCAACTTTAGCTGGGTGGTATTGGTTATCCGACTCGGTATCTACCAGAAAAGACTAGCTGGTTTACACTAACGTTTCTTCAGTAGTCATGTGTGGTAGTCTGGGTAACAGTTGACATCCCGTCAATTTCAGTGTTGGTGATCCGGGTACTTGTACGCTAACCGTCGAAATGTGTAAAACGCAGTTGGAAGTGTGAGGGCAGTTTGGGGTTTTCTCTGCCGTGCTCTTTCCCCGATCGCCCAGGTTGAGTACGGCACTGTTTGCTTTAAATGTAAATTTTCATACAAATAACCTATTTATTGGTTATTCCTTTGATTAAACATAAAGTTAGGTAAATACTGTAGTTTTATTTCAAACCTTCCCGCCTTAACGCCATCTTTCCAGTGTGAACTTGGGTTACATTATAATAACACAACGTAGGTGTCGTCGAGCCGCTGCCACTAGATGTTAGATCATGGAGCCCGGTGTGCCGTTCATGGCGGGCGTTTGGTCAGCCTTCAGGTCGGTTACATTACAAAGTAAAATAAACCATTGCCTACCTTCATGTTTTATTTATTTAGCACATACCGTATCAATGCTAAACAATTATGGCAACCTTATAGATCGGCAACGAAGCGTTTGTGGATCTATCTTTGTATGAATTTTGGGTCATAAAATAAGCCAAAGAATTACACCCTTCCATATGAACATGATATTTAGCGAAACCCTGTATTATTGTTAAACAGAGCATATAGTTACATATACAAAAAATACAAAATGAGATAAGCAAATTTGTACGTATCAATGGTTGCGTTCAACAGAGAAAAGCAGCTTGCGCTACCGCTACGTAGCACATGTAAACATAATATTATTATACCATAACATTATCATATCTACCGTATTCTAATCTATCATAAATTGCAGGCGATATATTGATGCTATAAAATTCGTTTTGATACTTGTAAGTAATAGAACAAATCTCCTTGGACGCCATGTTTTTAAACATGTTTGTTAATGAGCACAAAAATTTTCCCGTACAAAAAATGTCGACTGCTCTTAAATATGTTTGCAAGTAGCATACGTTTCTAGCAGAAATATCGGTAACCGTTTGCAAACTTTTGGCTCTGCTGAACGCAACCAATGATTTGCAGCATTTAAATAAAGTGATAGAGCTTGCGCAATGCTTGACGAAAATTATGAATATCATCACAATTACGAAATCATGTCAATTATAGTAGTGTATAATGATCAGTTGGTAGAGTAGAATTTATTTAAGAAGAGCGTGTACGTCATTTGACATATGCGCAAACCTTAAAAGTCAGTGGCGTAGCGGATTTAATGATTTTTCGAGTTTTGAAAACACTCCGATAGAGTAAATATTCTAAAATCAAGTTTTATTTTGTTGGTGGTTTAATTCACATGGCGAATACGGGTATAAATTGAAATCAGTTTTGTAGATTATATTACCTGTTACATTATGCTTTTTTCAAACTAGAAACTGTGACGATTTTCAATACTAAAAATCATTTATTTGTACAAAACTAGCTTTTCCATATTATTTACTAAATAGAGCATTCCATGGTTTAAAAGTGCAGAATTAAATGCGTTCCTGTTTTATAAATCTACACATAATAATATGTATATTTACTAATCAGGTTTAAATAATAAACATGATATCAAAATTATACATTAACCAAAATAGATTTAAAATTCAATGATACTTAAAATAATACGAAATTAAGTGCCCCACTGAATTGCTGAACGAACACGCCTATTTATGAACAATGGACTAATGTGACACCGTTTTAGCCGTGTGCGCATGATGACGTACAGGCTCTTCTTAAATAAATTCTACTATAACAACATTATCTTTAAAATGATTAAAATCCGTACTTACAGAAAAAATAATACAGATACAGAATTTGCTTCTAAACGTGGATGTTTAGGCTTTTCCTTATTCGAGCTTGACTGCATACTTTTAAGTTCAATGTATAAATCTATTCCACAAATATATTGACCTGTTCTATATAGTTAGTGCAATTTGATTTTTCCTAAGTTCACAATTTATTCATGCCGCATGCAAGGACAAACAGCCAAACGTCAACGCGAATGTTGAGATTGTGATGAACTACTATGACTACCGCCATCGACCATACGAACGTGCCCTGAGGTGACGTTTGTATTTATTGGTCAGTATGAGAAGCAACAAAGCTTCAAGAAAGAAAGGCTTCGGAATTCAATATAAAAAAAATGAGAATAGGTTGATGACCCACATTCACTCAAGCTAAAGTAAGTGGCAAAACTTGCGAATATTTACAATTAGAAACGAACCGTTTATTCTCAGTTTGTGCTTCTTTGTACCTGCTTTGTGTTAATTACTGCTAACGAAAGTAAAATAGTCTGTTAACATCAGCACCTATGCTATTAAACTACTCCGCAAGAGTCACTTAATCTTTAAAAAACCTATAGTTTAACATAGTTGGGTAATTCAAAAGAACTTTTGATATTAATATTACGATATTAATGTAAGATGAAACTGTTATATTTTAAGGATGTTGATGAAATTGAATATAAATGGTTTTATAATAAAACAATTTTTGCATTTAATGGCTTTCACTATTATGTATGTCTCAATCAACTACTTACACGCTAAATATAAATGTGTAAAACAGAAAAATATTCAGCGTGTTGACCCCTGAAATTCCTAAAAACTAGTTTCCACCCTTCGGTATAAAACAGCTTATCGTAAATTTATGTATAGGATGACAGGTCTATACCCTACAAGTTAAAAATATGGAATACATTTTGTAACCAACTTTAAGGACATAAGATGTTCTTATTTCCAATGCTCCCAGCCCAAATGTAATATAGGCATTAACAAAATAAATAATTACAAAACTAATAAACTTCAATGTTATATCTCATAACAGTTAAGCGTAAAGCAGACACATGTTTCGTAAAAATATCCACCTGCAGTTCACCCGTGGACAAATATTTTAGTAGATATTTAATATCAATATGCTTTGACCGCTTGTGATGCGTGGAATTGTCTAATGTATCCAGTATCGTCTTCAAATATAAGTATTGGTATTTGTTGTTTCTATATTAATTAATACTTAAAACAATAGTACATTGTACACAGAGGGAGAGAAGTGCCTCATTTTTCAGGAAACGCAGTTTGTAGCCCGAGGGACACAAAGCGTTGAGCGAAAACTGGAATTCGTTCCCGAAGTGTATATACTATTTTTTCACGACCGGGGATAGAAACACCACAAAAAAAATTGTACTATAAAAAGTGCGTCCCTAATCCTTGACAAAGTACTAAATTTAATATACATATAAGTAAACCCCATTTCGAATGGACCTGCACCTTTCCGAAGTTCTAAATTACTAGAACAGGTGAAATGGCTTGCGCGTTCTAATGAGCTAAAAAACCAAACTACAGGTCCAACCAAAGGAGTAGGGTCGTTAGTGAGGAACCAGACTAAGACAGGTCCCCGAAAGAGGGCAGCGGCTCTTTCGGTACTTAGATTGGCAGAGACTATAGGGGTCGGTATGGCAGTCTAAGACACACTACCGCGATGTGGAAGGCAACGGGAAACCACCACATTATCTCCCAAGTACACAGCGTGCCTAAAATATAACAAACATGATGGCATTCTCTGGGGTAAAAGATTCCGGAGTTAAAATAGTCCCCCATTTGGATCTCTGGGAGGGGACTACTTCGGAGGATGCAGTCGGAAAGTTAAAAATAAGAGTCGGGAACATTCTGCGAGTCGGAGCGTGGAATGTCAGAAGTATGAAGCAAGTAGGTAAGCTAGAGAACCTAAAAATCGAAATGAATAGGTTATCACTAGACATAGTAGGGATAATGAAGTTCGGTGGCTAAAGGCGGGGAATTTTTGGAGTGGAGACTTCAGGGTAATTCATACAGGAGCAGAGGAAGGAAATTTTCGTGTGGGGATAGGTATGCGAAAAAAGATAGAATACTGCGTAGAAAATTACTTACAAAAGAACGAAAAAGTACTCATGGTTAGATTAGAATCTAAACCGGTGAACACAGTAATAATACAGGTATACATGCCCACCTCTAGCTATAGTGACGAAGAGGTAGAAGCCATCTACAAAGATATCGAAGACATATTAAGATACGTAAAAGGACATGAAAATTTAATAATTTCGGGGGATTTTAATGCCGTGGTAGGTGAGGGTAGGGAAGAAGCGGTAGTAGCTTTATTTGGTTTAGGCACGAGAAACGACAAGGGAAATAGGCTGGTAGAATTTTGCGACAAGAACAATTTAATCATCACAAACACATTATTTCAACAACATGCTGGAAGACGATATACGTGGAAGATGCCAGGAGATATAAGAAGATGTCAAATAGATTACATTCTTGTTAAACAACGGTTTAGGAATCAAGTAAAAGACTGTAAAAGCTACCCAGAAGCAGATATAGATACTGACCACGACATTGTAATTATGAAGGCCGCACTTAAATTTAAGAATGTGGAAAAAAAAAACGGAAAAAGGCACTTGGAGAAACAAAAAGATAAAGATATTCAAGAAAGATTCGGAACAAAATCAAATGAATTGCTCAAAGATATCGGGAAAATAACTGATACTAAGGAAGTAGAAACAGAATGGAATAACATTAAATCCAGCTTAGACATGGCGGCCACAGATATTCTGGGGTATACACAAAAAGAAAATAAGAAACCATGGATAACAAAGGATATCCTGAATTTAATAGAAGAAAGACGAAAATACAAAAATAAATCAGACGAAACAGGAAAACAGAGATACAAAGCCATAAAATGGGAAATTATTCGAAAATACAGGAAAGCTAAAGAACAATGGATTGATGAAAAGTGCAAAGAGGTACAAACTAAGATGAAAATAGGAAAGACAGATGAAGCATACAAACTAATTATAATGAATTTTAGGGATATAAAACCGTGTAGCAAAAATATAAAGGTCGCGGGAGGAAACGTCATTATAAAAAATGTAGAGTAAGTGAGTAGATGGCAAGAATATATAGGAATTTATATGCAGAGAGGAACTAACTGCATTAGAACAGGAATCAGACATTGAAAATGATGACTTGGGATATCCTATACTTATAGAGGAGTTTGAATTAGCATTAAAGAGTCTGAAAACTGGTAAGGCGCCGGGTACAGATAAGGTGCAAGCAGAAATTCTAAAAGCCGCTGGACAAGCAGTAACATAACGTCTCTTTCAATTTGTAAGCTATATGTATGAGACAGGCGAGATACCCAAAGATTTCAAACGTAGCATCATAGTAACTATACCAAAAAAGAAAGGCGCAGATAGATGTGAAAATTTTCGAACAATAAGTTTGACAGCACACGTGTCAAAAATATTAACTAGAATTGTGCAAAAACGAATGGAAAAACGGGCGGAATAAATACTAGAAGAACACAAATTTGGGTTTAGGCGAAACAGGGGAACACGGGAGGCTATTTTAGCTCTAAGAGTGATAATGAAGAAAACGATAGAAAAAGAGGAAGGCGTGCATAGGGTTTGTATATCTGCAAAAAGCATTCGACAATGTAAAATGGTAAAAATGTTTGAAATACTCAAAAAGATTGGAATGAGCTATAGGGATAGACGAATAGTACATAGCTTATACAAAGAGCAAACAGTAGTAATAAAATTAGAGCGTAGAGAAGTAAACATTAGGAAAGGGGTGAGACAGGAATGTGTCCTATCCCCATTGATTTTCAACTTGTATGTAGAAGAGGCAATGAATACTGTCAAATGCAGGAAGACATTTGGAATCACTATGCAGGGACAAAGACAAATGCTTAGATTTGCAGATGATATAGCGGTATTAGCGTCTAGTAAGGAAGAGTTAGAAGCTGCTCTTAATGAAATGGAAACGGTTCTAACAGAGAGATACGGTATGAAAATTAACAAAACTAAAACTAAAATTCTAGTATGCAAAAGCGGGGAAAATAAATCAAAAACAAGAATACAAGTATGTAACACGAACTTACAAGGGGTTAAGGATTTCTGCCACGTAGGAAGCCAAATAACGCAAGATGGGAAAAGCACAAAAGATATAAAACAAAGATTAGCACAAGGTCGTGCTACATTTAACAAGAAAAAGCAACTACTGTGCTCAAAGACCACAAACATAGGAACAAGGAAAAGATTGCTTAAAACATATGTGTGGAGCACAGCACAGTACGGCTGTGAAGCCTGGACAGTAGGAGAAGCGGACAAGAAAAAGGTAGAAGCATTTGAAATGTGGTGCTACAGACGTATGATGAAGATATCATGGACAGACAAAGTTAAGAACGAAGACGTACTAAAAATGGTAGGGGAAGAAAGAAATATGTGGAAAACGGTAAAAAAGAGGAGAGATAGGATGATAGGCCACATACTACGGCATGAGGGAATAGTGCGGAATATATCAGAAGCAGAGATAGGAAAAAAGAGAAGAAGAGGCAGACCTAGGTTAGACTACTGCACACAGATAGTAAAAGATGTAGGCTGTAGGGGTTTCAGGGAGATGTGTAGGCTAGCCCAGAATAAAAATCAATGGAGGTACGCATCCAACCAATCCCAAGATGACTAATGACAAAAAAATAACTGGGCTTAAACATTATAAGTAACTAGAAGAATTGGTTGGACAATATTCTCGAATAATGTTAAGTGTGTGAAAGGATTTACTGGAAAACCATTACTTTGGCAAATGTCTAAGTGTTGGGGGATCTTGGTAGTCACAGGTTGCTTAACCCCCATTCACTGAATCTCGGTGAAATAGGGCATAAAAATAGAAAACAATAGAAGGGGAACGAGCTGTATACACATGCGGTGTGAGAATTTCAGGGAACTATGTAGGCTAGCTCAGAATATAAATAAGTGCAGGTACGTGTCCAACCAGTTTTGAGACGGAAAACTTAAGGACGAAAAAATAAGCGCAGATAAATCTGATGATTAGTATAAACAACTAGTTGTTGGTTGCGAAATATCTGCAACTAATGAGGACTGTGCGAAAAGATTTATTAAAAAATATATTAAATCGGTAAATGGTTAAGTGTTGGGGGAACTTGGCAGCCACAGGCTGCTTACCTGTCTTCACAACCACTGAAGGTCGGAGAAATAGGGTATATAATTGTAAAACAATAGAAGGTGACCGAACTTCATCTAACAAGGAAAAACAGCGCTTATGAGGAAAGACAACAAACATAGAATAAGAAGAAAATTGTTGAAAGCATATGTGTGGAGCACAGCACAGTATATCTATGAAATACGGGCAGTCTGAAACGCAGACAGAAAAACGGTAGCAGCCTATTGAAATGCTGTGCTTCAGATGTATGAGAACGATAGCATGGACAGACAAAGATAATAACAAATAGGTTATAGAAATAGTAGGGGAACAAGGATATCTGGGGAAAAAGATAAGAGAAATAGAAGGGCAGAATACGTTCTAAGGCATTTGTGGGGAATAGTATGGGATATATTACAAGCAGAGAGGAAAAAAGAGATAGATGTAGACCTAGATCAGATAGTTATAGATGCAGACTGTGCAAATTTCAGGGAAATGTGTAGGTTAGTTCAGAATAGGAAACAACGCGTCTCACCAGTTCCAGGACTAAAGACCTAATGAAGATAAGTAACCTATGACGGTTTCACCTAGACGACAAACGTTAAAATCAGGGTGGTGGTGTTGTTTAAAATCTAGGGTGCCAAGATATTCTAGGGATCCTATTTTTAACATTATTTGAGATTAAACGTTTTGTTCTATACCACACCACGTCACAGGTTATGTTTATATTTGATAAAAACTACATCGTTCTAAATCACCTATATTTCGACTAAATCTATGTTTATTTATGTTACAAAAAGTCAGCGCTTATCTTATGGTAAAATTAAGACTTTTTGACATATTTTGCTTTAAACAAATGTCCACCGATATTTATTATTTTTTGTAGTTTGATTTATGTCATAACTTGTAATAGGTACTTGCAGTTGTTTGTAAACTTTAGTTTAAAGTTATATACTTGAACAACTGTTGATTTTAGCGTAATAAAAGTTGACATTTGGAACATAAACATAGGTTTAAATTATCATCATCATTATGTCTTCAATCTTGGAACTGGTTAGCCGCGTACCCTCATTGTTTCCTATTCTGATTTAACCTACTCATTTCCCTGTGAATTCCTCAGTCTGCATCTTTCACTATCTGCGTGTATTAATCAGTCTGCCCTAGGCATACCTCTACCTCTTTTTTCCTATCTCTGCTTGTAATATATTCGGCATTATTCCCCAGAAATGCTTTAGGATATATCCTGCCCTTCTATTTCTCCTATTTCTTTTTTTGTTTTTCACATGCTTTCAACAATTTTCTCCTTGTTTGTATGTTTGAGTTTCTCAATATCTCTTCAAACAATATATATATATATATATATATATATATAATATTGACAAGTTGTCAAAATTTAACAAGATAGAATTTTCTCAAACTAGTAACTGATTTAAAAATATCAGCAACCTCGACATACCTTCCAATGTACAAACAATTCTTTCACTAGGTCCAAAATTCAGTATTCATCCTCCACTTAATAATAACCTCATTGTAAAATTACTGACGAATATAGAAAGTATTTTACTAGATACTAATGAAGAACATAGAAATTTAAACAGAGCCTATGCCACTAATATCCCAACCAATTATATACACCAGCACTCAAAAATCAGATCAAAATATTTGCAATACTATAAACATAGCAAAACATTTACTTATAATAAAAGCAGATAAAGGTAATGTTACTGTAGCACTGTGTAAAACTGATTACATAAAAAGCTAAAAGGTATGTTGAAAGGTGATACCAAAATTAAAAATGTTTCAGCATCAAAATTCCAAAAACACTCTAGATTTGATTAAAAGATTAAAAAATAATATAATGATTAGTGATTTAAACGCAAAAATATTTAATAATTTTAGCAGTACCATTCTAAAACTACACGGACTAGAATAAAGTAGCTCTGCTCAAAATTTGATTTTACGTTTCTCATTAAAATGGAGAGAAATCTCTAGAAAAATAAACGCAGTATTTAATCTATAATATTTGCTTCTTGCAAAAATGGAAAAGTACATTAACGTTTACTATAGAAAAAGCGTTATAAAATAGTATTTAGTACTTTTGATGAGAGCAAATATTTATATATTAAAACGCATTTTAAATGGGATTTATTATCAAGGGATGATTTGTATTTTGTCTACCTCTTAACTTTCGTATTACATTATTTAAATATACTATTATAAAGCTTTTTAAAGTATCACGCAAATATTATACAGGATGTTTCTTTGTAGAAATTAAGTATTAGGAATTTTTATTTTTCGGGTTTGGGTTGTTTTATGTACGACTATGGTGCTAATGACCCCTTATGATTACCACATAATATATATATAAATATATATATATATATAATATATATATATATATATATATAAGTTTAAGTTATGTCTACAGTTGTAAGTATTGATCTTTAAAAAATCAACATAAAACAACAATATTTTCAAATTTTAATAGTAAATGATATCAAAACCTATTTTAATTTATATCTATCTGCGTCTTCGTGTGAAATCAAACCAGCTTCTTTTGCCATTCTATAGAAAGCACTAGTGTCATTAAATAATAAATTCTTGGTATAATCGCATTCAACGATATTTCCATCATGCAGAACTAGAATTTTATCACAGTCCATTATAGTATCTAATCGATGTGCAATTGCAATGATAGTATTATTTGCAAACATTTTTTTAATAGTATTCTGTATTAAAATTTCTGTGTCACTGTCTACATTAGAAGTTACTTCATCTAACACCAAAATTGATTTATTTTCAAGAACTGCCCGAGCTAAACAAATTAATTGCTTTTGTCCTGTACTTAGGTTTGTGAATCTTTCTGTTATAGGTTGGTCTAAATCATTAATTACGTCTTTTAAAGCCACTTCGGCTATAACAGACCACAACTGTTCGTCGGTATATTTTGAAAATGGATCAAGATTTGAACGTATGGTGCCTGAAAATAGGACTGGATCCTGAGGCATAATTGAAATTTTTGATCGCAGTTCCTCTATCTTTACAGTATTTACATTTACACCGTCCACTACAATTGTGCCGCTAAATGGATATAAACGAAATAATGTGGAAATAATGGAACTTTTTCCAGCGCCTGTTCGACCAACCACTCCCAGCTTTTCCATTGGTTCGATAATAAAGCTTATATTTTTTAAAACTGGTTTGTTTTGTTGTACGAACTGTAGGCTTACTTCTTTGTACTCAATCTTACCCCCATTTGGGAATTTTTCTACTTCATTTCCTGTCTTATTTTCGGATTCAGATTTCCTGTACTCTAAAATGCGCTCTGTCGATGTCATTTTAGCTTCGAGCTCAGACCATTGCATAACACCTTGTTGAAGAATTCCCGTTAATAGGAATGCTTGTGTGATTGCCAAGCCTGCTTCACCAGCGCTTACACCTAAAATCAAAATATGAGTTACAATTTAATAGGTACTTAATGATCATAAGTATTCTCATTTATAATAAATTTTGCAATTTATTTTCCATTATTAATAGGGAAAACCGGACGTTTTGGAAAACCTCCTACCCTTAAGACAAAAATTGCACATGTTTGAAACAGAAGTGCACGTAAATTCTTTGTAGAAGTACCACTAAAATTGTGTTAGTCTGAAACTAATCAGACATCTACCGCCTTTTTTGATAAGTAGTTGTTAGCCATTATTATTTATATGATACAGAGAGTATTGTTTGCAGAACTACCAATACAATTGGGATAAATTGAAAATAACTATAAACGTCGACTTTTATTGTAAATAGGTTAAAGCTTCCATTTTTTTGTAGAACCACCAATAGAATTGTGATAACTTAAACATACATAAATACTTTCAGTATTTTTACAATATACGCCACAGTTACCAGTTTCTGATCGTTTCTATACGACTATTATATTATTTACATAAAATATAAATCATGGGGGTTCAATGTGTAGATTCTAACAAAAGAAATAAATAAATTCTTTAAATTTATTAATACGACAGACTCAAAATTAAATTATATAAGCTTTCCTAAGAACATCTAATTTGAACACTTCACGTGCTGAAATTCAGAAGCAGAATCACCGATGTCAAGATTTTCTACTTCTTACTCTGTTGTATTCTCATTGAATTTGGCCATGGACGACATAAACAAGTCCTTAATCATAAAACTACACTAATATACACTAACGATATGGAATACATCAAAATAAATCCCAATCAGCAGGATGACGTAACCTGACGTAATTTTCACGTCAATTTGAGGTGGATTTTTGGAAAGGTATTTAACCACCGATTTTTCATGTGCTTTTGACGTCACTCGGGTCCCTTATTTTCAATGTCAGTAGAGAACCGTTAATTAGACGTGATAAACACAGCACCTCGCATTCCTTTTATTCTGTTTAAGATAAAACTGGAAATATAACGGGCCATAGAATTATGCGTACATGTTCACTAATATGATGAAATATAATTTTAGGCAAACAATTTTTTATAATGAAGTTTATTTCATTATTAATCTATTGACGCTTGCGCTGTTTGATATTTGCGTCAGACTGCTCAACGTCAAACGTCTATCTGATTATTTGTTGTGTCGTGTATGACTAACGGCGTTCTTGTTCCTATTAAATAAAAAATTTACTTGATACTGTATAATTACTGGGGTAAGTATGCTTTAGTTATTAGTTAGTCAATAGAAATAATTTTGATAAATTCTTCGCCATTCGATAATTGATGGATATTTACTGAATGGAGTGCAATGATGATTAATGTTTTGCTCCAATATAAATAATACGTTATCTAGGTGTAAGGTCGCCGGCTATTTAATCTATTAAAATAAAAGTATTTGAAAACTAATACTTCGATGGGCAAAAAGGGACCAAATTTTTTTGATGCTGTTAATTTTAATATTTTTATTTTAAAATAAGAATGAAATTGATAATAAAAGAACTTTTATAACTTACCAATATTTTTATTTTTATTATATTAAATTGTTTTTTTTTATTTGATTATAAAGAACCCTTTTAAATAATTACCAATATTTTGTATTTTTATTTGATTAAGGATTGATTTTCTTTTTTATCAGGACAATTAGCTTGAACCAATACACAAGCATTCTTAAATAATTGTAAATGCCAAAAGTATTCCCAAACACTAGTTCCACTTTTATAAATTTGATTAAAGCACTGCCTAGATATTAAATACTAATACCTGGAATCCAGATACAAGCGCCGCCTTCCAGCCGTCCTGAAGCCAAGTGACCAACTGCAGGCACCTCCTGTAAATAATAAGTAACTCGAGCAACTGGTAATCTCCAGACTATAAAACTAAATATTTCTACAAATTTTATGTTATACAAATACTCAGATAACTCCAATTCCACTATGCTTTCGTCTTCAAACAATAACGGTACAGACCAGCACTCCTCTTTTAATTAACTTTTATTCGCCGTAAAACTGCTACTATTTGCTATCTCCAGGTACAACTTGACTTTCAAAACTTTTTAACTTTTAAATGTAATAAAACTCATAACAGTACAAAAACACGTCTATTTTTCAGTAATATAAATTTGAAGTCCCTTATAAATAAAATCCGTCTTCTTTTGTTTCCGTTGCCATAACAACTATCTCTACGCACACTATGTAATTTATAATTATTAATAATTGATTAATAATACAGTTGTTTTCTCTAGATACATTCATTTTCTAGATGGTTTGTAATCCAGTGATTTATGTAATTGAACTTTTACAATATTGAAAATAGCTAACAAACTTTGATGGTTCAGCTTTTAAATTGTACGCAACAGACATTTATGTCTTATTCGGTAAACGTCCTGTCATTACATAACCAATCTTTAATTGTTAAAACATATTCAAACTGAAATTGATTTACCAATTTTACGGGAGTATCACTTAACTCCTTAAAATTTTAAAAGCGTGCAGTATACCAAGCAATTTTGATATTTGTTTTACATTCAAATGGTTCTGAAAACGCTAACTCCAAATTAAATTTCATATACGTGCAACCATAACAATTAAAATACGTATACAATGCAAACTTATAACTAGCTTAGCCTGGTCTATGGCCGGTATATGTTGTTGAATGCAATGCAGTTTCAAAAGCTTTATAAATTTATAAACGTGGAATAGTTGTTGTTAATTTATAAACCAAAATACCTGAAAGAAAATACTCAAACAAAACCAAATATACCCCATTCTAGCAAAGTCGTTTCGAAGCCCTATTTAAACATTTTATAAGCCCACCCCCTTCTTGACAGTATATAAGGCCCCACTGATTTTAAATAAAAATGAAAATTTGCTTCCTGGATATAAGTAATTCTTTTAATGGTTGAGAAATTTTAAATTTTAGTTAAAATCACTATAGTTTTTTTCTTTATGTATGAGGATTAAGTGTTAGTTTCTGTATATTCTGTATAGTTTTAAGCTCGTTAGTATTATTTACAGTGTTAATTTTATTCTTGCGATACTTTACTTTCCACATGGAAATATGGATACAAATTTTCTATATGAAAACGTCCCCGACATTCACCCTGTCATTCTCCAATTCGTAAGTATTCCTTCTGCAAAATTCTTCTCACTCGATAAGGACCTTCGTATGGAAATAACAACTTGGCACAAATATTTCTTTCCCAATTTGACATTCTCAATCTTTTAACAATAACAAGATCCCCAACTGAAAAACCACTTGCTTCTTGATTTTCTTGTTACGTTTCTCCAACTCCTTCTTTGTATCGTTTCGACTTGTTGTTTGGCTTTATGCAACAACTCCGTTATATCCTCCACTTTTGTTCAGCTCTCCACGGTCTTGCTGGAATCACCTTCTTCATCAATGTCACAGGACACATTCCTGTCACTGAACTTGGTACAAAATTAATATATTCTTCTATTTGCGGTAAAATACCTTACCCACCGATCATGTTGTTCCTGCGTTATTAACCTCAAAAACTTTATTACTTTCGAATATATCTTTCACACGGATTTCCTTGAGGATGTCTGATACTACAGAATGTCATCTTTATTCCATCCTTCCTTAATTTACTTTCAACCCTTCGATTACGAAAATCGTTGCATTGTCCAACAATACCCTTTCATCTTACCTATTCGTTCTACAAACTTTCTTACAGAACTCAATACATGCCTAGAATTACATCTCCTCGCTGGATAAAGCTGCACAAACTTTGTAAAATATCAACTACAACTAAAATATGCTGATATCCGTTCCTACTCGGTATCAAATTACTCAAGTAATCCATTGCCACAATATCTAATGGACCTTCCGCTCTTATACATCTAACTTGATTCTGCAACACCACATTCTTATCCTTTCCTAACAAACACGTCTCACACAGATTTATGCAATTTTCACCAATTTTCTATCGTTTCGTGCATAGAAAGCTTCCTAAATATCAAGAACGTCTTACGAATCCCTATATGACCAAACGTAGTATGAATTTCCTGGATCAGCTCAACGGCTACCTGTGTCGTTAACACTAATAATTCATCATCCCATAACCTTTTCACCAAAACTCCCTCGACCATATAAAACCTCTGTCTTGTTCTAAATTCTCTCTGAATGATTTTCTCTGATCACCCTTATTT